>JAOEHY010052562.1:0-20492 GCA_025447955.1 Psilopsiagon aurifrons
GGTTTCAGTAGGAGCATTCAATATTTGAAGCAGAAAAATGCATTTCTTTTCCAAAACCAGAATCACTTCAAAGCTACTCAGACAGGTACGATTACAACTGATTGGAAAATCCTTCACCAAACAATTTTCTGCTCAAAAATACTGTTCCATCAAGATTGAAATCCCTTCTCAAAACTGACAAGACGTGTGCACGTGCATACGTATTTGGGTGACTGTGAGAAAGTCAATTAATGACCTATCCTGCAGCACACAAATCTAAGAATGTCATCCTAAAAAACATGGTTATTAAAAACTTACCGTCTGGTGTTCCAAAAATACTTGGTTTTGAGTGTATTTAAAACACTCTTTCTGTTATTCTAACCTATTCCATGCATACACTAGCCCTGCACAGTCAGCTGGAAAAAAACATTGAGCTGTTATGACAGCATATTATCATGCATGAGGCACGATCCTTCTGTATAGATAGGAAAGGAGAGAGCTGAAAGGCTGCTCACAGCTGCATTCAATATTTCAATAAAATTATTGAGCTCTGCCACCATTATAAACAGCCCAATGCAAATGCATGAAAGTGCATTCCATAGCCGTGCCAATTATGCTACATGCATGTAAATATGGATGCAAACACTCAAGATAGGTACAAACTGCTCTGAAATGCATACATACAAGCAAATTTAGACACTCAAAGAGGCCTCACTGCTGCCAGCCGCTCTTGGGAGGAGCAAGATTACAAAAGATCAGTGAGCTGGGACCCATTTAAGCGCCATAGCCCACCACAGAATGCTTACATTTAGCAACTTGGCAATTCCTCCCCAAATTCGCTATGACAAGTAATGAAAGCAAAAAAAAAGAAAAAGAAATAAGAATTAACCTTTTTCAATATCGACCTTGTAAGTATGTGCTACATGGCCTTTTACTTCAACTTTATTTGATTCCATTTCCTCTTAAATTACTGATTTTTCTATGTACAAAATACCTAAAGACAAACAACAAAAGGTTATTGACTATAGGAATGAAAGACAGACTACATTTTCAAAGGAAAACACCATGTTTTGTACATAAACACCAGGGTTTCTTACAAGCAGCTATGAACCCCCATTAGGAGAGAGGAAGAGATATTTTAATCTTGGAATATAGATGTCCAGTGTATGAGGGAGGAGGCGAGATGAAAGCACTTCTTCTTACATTTAGTGCTATCAAAGAATTCTAAGGTACCTTCACCTCCAGAATGTTTTCCTGGTAAAACCTATGTGTTTTGGGTGGTGTTCAACAACAGATTTTTCCATCTCTATGTCTTTCAAGTGTAGTGGCCTGAAGAACACAGTAGTTGAATTAAGCATAGCAGCAGAGAACCCTTTAGGTTGGAAAAGACCTTTATGAAAGAATACCTTTGATTTAAAACTTCACCTGCGAAGCTAAAGGCCAATTAATGTGTCTGCAAAAGCACAAAATGTGAGGACCTTCACTAAACTCTTATCTTATATTGTAGAACATTTATTAGGAATAGCACCCATTACATTCACACATGACTTACCGTACAAATAAAAGCACTACCTTATCTGTAAGTCATTAGGCAGATGAACTATGGAAGTTAAACATATTAACTGGCCTCAAGGAAAGCCATTTTAGGAACAGCAAAATTCAGCTCACTTCTGCTGGAAAGGGCTTTCTCATATGATCTCAAGCACAGTGATACTACTTTTATTCTCTTTCATTCCACAGGAAAAAAAGAAAATCCCGTTTCTGATTTGTTTCACGCTAGATGTTTTCCTCCCCTGAGGAGATTTAAACACACATTATGAGCTTAGTCTAGTAATCATTCAAAGCAAAATTCCGACTCAAGCCCACAAGAGCTTTGTCTGTGTAAGGACCACAGGCTCGGCCACTTGTGAATACTTTTGCTTAATACTGAAAGGCTTCATTGTTGACTGTATTACCAGAACATGCATATGTGCTTATAAATGGGAGGCATTTATCATTCTCAAACGGTGATGAGGTGGCCACAGTTCATGAAACAAGAGAGAGATGAGACTTAAAACTGAGTTCTGTTTCTCACTACACGACAGATTTATGTGACCAAGCAACTTCATCTTTCCAATTTTAATACTCTATTTGTAAACTGCAGATGATATTTTATTATGCTGTGGAATGCTTTTAGATTAATGAATTAAATTCCCTGATTGATCATTAAACAAAGAGACTTCTTCATAAATACAATCATCAGCATAATGAAATACGGACAAGACACTATTTGATGAGATACAGGGGTAGTAAATCTGTCATTTAACAGAGCTAAAGTATTTCCACAACATAAAGGTGTGGTTTAGTAGACCTTCACTAAAAAAAAACAACATTTTTTTTTTACAACCGTCCCAATTTCATGGCCCTTACATAGGAGGCCAATTTCACCAAGCAGAGAAAGAAAAGAAAGCATGTATTCAGGTAACTTGAGCCTTTACAGGTACACAGCCTCTCACAAACCTTCTGGGGTGTAATATGCCCGCTCCTCTTTCAATGGCCATGTACCCAAAGTCCTCTGAACTTACAGATGGTTTTGCTTTAGCAACACCTGTATGGCAAGACTGCTGCTTGGCCTTTCCTGTGGGTCACACTGGTATCATCACAGTCCTCAATCCTTCCCTCCCAGCACAGCGCTCCAGTGCACTCTGGACAGAGGCAAGCCAGCACATGAAAAAATTGCTCCAGTAGCTGAGAAGTGGTTTTCGTGTGCACCTGTGAATCCCAAAGCAGGCTATGTGCAATCTGGTCTGAAAACCAGCAGCCTGGCTGTTTCCATACGAGGAAGGACCTGCTCCCCAAATACCGATGGAAATTGCACTACAGTAATGTTTTTAACACACTGTGAACAAGAACAGAACATGGTGGAGGAGACAGTAGTAACTTAGACAATTCTTGGAGAGTTACTTTCCCCTGGAAAGGCCTCTGGGGGTATATTTACCACAAATGCTAGAAGCAATGATTTTACTGAAAAGCTGAATTCCTGAGCTGGGTGAATACAGGTGGTAACAAAAGGTCATATCAACAGTCAAGAAAGACTACACAGTGTGGGTGAGCTATGCAATCACTGGATGCTGAAGAAAGAAAGAGAAGAGGGAAAACGGGTATAAACATAAGTTAGAAGGCAGGAAGAAAACAAAAAGTAGGTTATGAGAGCATGTCACAGAGGAGCTTGCAGGAGATCCACCCTAAAGTCCAGGTGGGAATTCAGGTGTGGAACAGGCGTAGCACTAGTGCACAGCATCCCTAATGGGGTGGAGCAATTGCCTTCAGCTGCACAGCAACCTGCAACAGCTATATGCATACACACAAAATATTAGAAAGAGGCTTCATTTGCACCCCAAAGAAGAATGAAATCCCGTATAAAGCTTGCTTGGACAACAACACTGTGATAGGAAAAGTAGTGCCATTCACACATGCAAAGGAATCAGCAGTCCTTGGGAAGAGATTGAATGGGCTCACCCGCAACCTGCATCCTCAGAGGATCATAGAACAGCTTTATGCCTTCTGCCATCTCAGAAGTGCTCCAGCACCACAGGGGACAACACTGCAGGCTGAGCACCTCAGCTCAACAAATCTACCAGGGACTGGCATCTGAGGTAAATCACTCATATTTCAGAATGAAACAGAGTGAGCAAGAGACTGCAACGCAAAAAGAGAACATTTTATCTCTCATAAAAAATGCTTGACATTTCTGAACAGAGCTAAGAAGATGTTCACTATAAAGCATTAACAAAAGCCATCCATTTGTAATAATTTACTGCAGTGTTTGAATTATTATTTGTAAGCTATAATGAATTATGAGCTTTCCTCAGGGTAAACCAGACTTAAGCAGCTGTTAAAAAGCAACCAAATCACAGTTCGGATTAAGACCAGCAAACAAACATTTTTCTAGCTGGAGACACTAGAGCTGCTAGGGGGGTTAAATAACACTAACAGTTAATTTCCACACCAGGTTTTGACTCTTTTCACTGCATACGCCTTGGTAGCTAAGCCGTTAAAATAGAGCGGTAAAAACAGACCTCCTATATTTAAAAGTGGCAATTAATTTTTACGCCAAAGTTTGTTTCGCTCCACCAATACGGTTAAATTCACATTAACTCAATTCCTTTTTGCATTAGCACTATGTGTTTTTAGATGAAATGTGTAATGCTTATTAATGTACCTTGCGTTAGGTGAAATTCCTCTATTGCAAGTTTAGTTACTTGGCATCACTAACAGGGCAATATATTACGTGGCAGCAGCGGTCTGCGAGCCAAATACGTCTGCTGGTCACAAAGCCTAGTTCATGCAGACTGCCAGCCCCAGCATGGGGTCATCTAGCCTGATCCAGCAACTCCTGTTCGGGTTAAGATGGAGCGTCCCATGCTGGGACAAGTAGCCTCTTCAGACTTCACCCCCATGGCTTCCATATGTTTTCAAATAAATCTCCCTGTCCTGTATTTTACAAATTACTCTCTCAAGACATGCAAAGCAAGTAAAGGCCAGACCTTCCGTTCTCGTCTTTGTGGGATGTAGCTATGTATTTATACATATCCATACAAAGATATATGTATAGGTACGACAGAGAGAATATATATATCAAGACAAAAAGAGGGGGAAAAGGACAGGTTTCCTTTTAAGGCACTGAAAGGATTTATTTGAATGAGAAGACCAGACCCAAAGCCCTCAGGCGTGCCAGAAGTTCAGTCCTGTGAATGCAGTGATTTCTGCAAATCTCTGAATTATAAGGAAGAAGCATGCCAGTTGCAAACTGCTTCAATGTATTGCTAATGGAAGCATTTCTCATGCACATAGCAATAATGAAACTGTGATCACGACGACTCTAGAAATACAAAACCAAAAGCAACAAAAACAAAGCCTTCAGGTTATTGTTATTCTTCTGCATAAAGAACCCCAAACACGTGGGCAACCGGTGATATTTTCTGTAACTGATAACAAATAATTATGTTTTAAAATGCCTCACGTACAAATATCCTCACGTACAAATATTCAGTTTCTTACAATCAGCCAGTATACATAAAGCTGGCAGAACTGGTCCCTGAATAATGAGCTTAGTGAAAACACCAGTATGTACACAGCTATCTACAGTCTAACCTAAGTTTCAGCTGGACCAAATTACATTGACTAATACACAACTGCTGCAAATATTTGTGCTGGTGAAGCTCAGCTGATGCTTTATTTAGTATGACACTACTTTTTAGATTAGATCCTAGTTAAAGAATCTCTTTAGCTGCATATTTGTTTATTGAATTGAGCATTTGAAAGTTGAGCTCATTCTATTAGAAAAATCACATGGTCAGTTGCTTTTGTCTTCTAACTGCATAACATGCACTTAAATTAGTATCACACAAATGTTACATACTTCACTGAAATGTTTAGAAGTTCATGTTGATGTTAGTTATAGAGGCTAGCCAACTGGAATCTAAAAGTATAACACTTAAATAATATTAGCAGACCAATTGGTTTGCATTTTCCAATTACAGTACAAAGTGGTTCTGAATGACTGAAAGAGCTAAAGATCTTCACTGCGTAAACTGGCTAAACCAAGCATTGCTCATTTTGTAATTCTCAGTCTAATTTATAAGGTATTTCACAAATACAAAAATAAATGTATTCACTGATTTATTGTACTGCTTTTCCTAACTGTAGAGGGATATGTTGCTGTTTAAAAGGAATAGCATTTTATCAAAAAGCCACATGCTCTCATTTGTCCAAGAATTGCTTATTGTTGGAAATGCTTGGCTTGTTCCCATCAAATCAATGGGAATTTTGCAACTGATTTCAAGAGGCAGCAGGAGCAATCCCTATACGGAGTAAGAAACTTCATCTGCAAAACGCAAAGAAGAAAGAAAAACTATACCTCACCAGGCAACCATTCCCCCACGTCCCACCTTTAGAGAAGGTGAAAAGAAGCTTTTCTGATGAGGAAAGCATTCCTTCTCATTCAGGCCACTGTGCTTTCAGCTGACAAGCTCCAGTGTGCCATCATCTGTCTCTGTCACGGGCTCCACCGACTCCTACTGAGAGCCAGCAATGAGCATCAATCCTCAGCCAAACAGCCTGCCAGCTATTTGAGATGGGAAAGCTGGCTTTCCCTACCCACATACTCTTTCCTACAAAAACAGGAACACAGTAGACAAGGATAAAAAAGCAGCCTGTGCAAAGGTCTGCAGGCCCATCGCAGCATGAGAAGGTGAAGGAAAAAGTTATGTCAACAACAACAAAGGAAAAATAATGAATGCTTTGATGTTATGAATAGCTCCTGAAGCAGAAGGTGAGGCGTGCTGTGTGCAGCATAACCCCTCATGCCTTCTCCGCACACGTCCTCAGTTCCTCAGGGAAAAGTAGCCACAGAGCCACTGGCCATTTTTACTAGTTTCTCTTCAGTTGAACTCTTGCAGAAGGAACAGGCTTTTATTTTGCAGGAAACATTTCATTAGAACTTAGGCAAGGTTTGCAAGCATATTCTTGATGACTCGCCAGTGGGACTCTAAAAAACATTTTTTACCTCCGTCAATAGCTGTCTGCATAAAATACTTTCTCTTTTTCAAACTTTACACAAAATCACACGCATCGCACCTCTTTATGTTTTCAGCTTGACACAAAGGAAACTCCTGATGGGACGTGGCATGAGTGATTCTGCTTACATCCAGGAGTCTCCAGTATCTAATAGTAAAGTTCATCTGACTCCAAACTTCGTAAGTAGGAAGGAAATAATAATACTTTTACATTTCTTCAACTAGAAACCTCCAATTACTGCAGGATATGACTTTCATCCAAAAAGAGTAAGCGTCTCTGAACTGGCTACAGAGGCAGCATGCAACAATGCATTGGTTCTTCAGTTTGCTTTTAAAGCAACCTTTAGATACAGCCAGATTTTCAATTCACAGAAATAGTGCACAGAAAGTCAACAAAACACATTATCAAGCGCCACAATACAAGTTGCAATGCCCCAAATCAGATTTACAATCCGGAATAAAAGACCTAAAGCCACAGCTGTATCAAAACACCTCATCTCTAAGATGCCAAGAGAACTTCTAAAATCCTAGCTCATACCAATAGTGAAGATGAGTTTTTTCCCAGTTTCCAGATACTCCTACAAAATCAGACATATCTTACAGGACAATGAATGCATGAGCTATTGTACACATGTGTTTGGAGAGGGGGTGGGACAATGTGACAGGCTGATCCAGGGCAAAATTCCCTTCCTGCCCTCAAACCGCAATTCTAGCCAAAAGATTAATGTAGAAGGCAAGAGCTGGACAAGACATTCCAAGGTGCCCAAGTTAACCTGGAGGAACTTCAGTATCCTCAAAGTACATCTGATTGCTAGCCATGATTAATCCCGCGCTTCAGGGGAAAAATGAAAACCACAACAACTCAAAAGTCAAATTACTATGCTACAGTGAAAAAGTCCTCAGAAACAGCGGACATCTTAAAGCAGAGTACGGAAGTAACATACGTTACAAATAGACAATAGTTTATGAAAACTTCTTAAAACAGTATGCTTTTTATTCTGCTTTATTTTTAAGGGAATTATAACCTGGAATTTTATCGCTAGTAGAAACTACCTACACATGTATTACTTATGAATGCAGTATTTTTCCTGCCATACAAAAACCAAGAAAACACAGGTAGATCAGATGACTGTTTCAACCTCATAGACGTGCAATCTATGGATGCACATCTGGGATCTGATGCTAACAGGCAAGTGTGAGGTAACAGATTGACTGCTACAATCGCAAGACAGACAAGGAAGCTTGCCAGCAAATGGATAACTGACACACTATATGATAATCCCTAATTATAAGAGAATTTGGGAGAGATGGCATGCTTGGGTTTTAAGGCAGTAATTTAAACACACTGGTCCTGCAAAGTAATGATTGCACAGAAAAACAATGTACTCCATTCCAAAGAAGCCCTTAATCCATGTTTAAATAAGCTCTATACTAAACAGACTTGTGCCTGAACACCTGCTTTTACCACAGGATTTCAGGGGGTTTGTGGGTTTTTCAATTAAAAGACTAATATTTAACTTCTGGGAGAAACGGCAGAATCTACTTATTCAGGGAAGAGCTTATGAATTAAAGGGTTAGGCTGTTATCACACTGCAGATGTGAATCAGCAGTAAAACTAGAATTCCAATTAAGAACTAATGTGATCTGTCTCACAGTCAGGTTTCAGATGCTCTGTGGATCACCAGCACGGCTGCAGTGTGAGGGGAACCAAGGATTAACTCCTACTCAGTCTGAAAACCTCTGTTACCCCATTCTTCCAGTTCTCTCAAGGATTCAGCACCTGATACCCTCTTCTTCACTGCTACGAGGTATTGGACAGAGAGGTCAGAGACCAGTAGGACTCAGGACTTCGCCTGCCACCTCTCCACTCTACACACACATCACATCCCAGACCACAGCAGCTGTTTACCTACAAACATGGCACGAAACAGCTATTCCCAAAGGATGAGGATGATAAACTACACCTCTAAATCATTCTTACAAAAGGAAACACTACAGATACACGACCACTGGCAAGCACATTATCTCATGTCCCTCTACTAGGTACCGCGCAGAGCAGGGCAAGGTCCACTGGACTGCAGGCTCTCTGAATCATCAAAGAGAGCGACAAGAGTCCACTCAGTCCAGGCTGAGATGCATCTGGCTTTGAAACTGCTCCCATAATTTCTGTGATGCTGCTAGGTACATACTCAGAACTCCCAAAAATTCAGTGATGTAAAGAAATATCAAGGAAACAGACTTAAAATACTGGCCAGAAGAAACTCAGATCATTTCCATGCTGTTTCTCTCCTCTGAGGGGAAGGCTCTTGAGAGAACAACAAATATTTTCTAGACTGCAATTTCATTTAGGCAGTGCTCACTGAAACACAGATGTGTTCCCCTTTACTGTAGTTCAGATCAGCTTTAAATCTCAGTGTAACACATTATTACAATATTATTACTACTTGCAGACCCTTTCCATGTAAGACCTACCATATACCCAAACACAAACTTCAAACAGTCACTACATTTTCCCCATGCTGAAATTTGAATGCTTTTTTAGCAGCCGAGCACAGAGCCAACTTGCACAAATACTCCTCTTCTTTTAAAGACAACATTAAATCACAGTCCTGTCTGACCTCAGATCAGAATTCTTCCTTTCCTCATGGAGCCTTTTACTTTGTAAGAATTTTTATACAATTACATCGGTATATTTTACTTACCAGGTTATTCTTTTCCCCTCCGTTCTTCTCTCTCTTCCTGCTCTCTTTCCTGTTCTGACCCTTTAAATAAAGTCTTTAGCTTTCTTTCTTCCACCATCTGCTGTGGTTCGTGTGGGTAAAGAAAAGACATGGAAGCTGATTCCCCTTTTACTGTTAATTTCACTGCCAGTTTATCCCTTCACACAGTATGAGAAACAGGACCGTCACTGCGTATTAAATGTCATGCACAAGTAGCAATTATATGTCTTTCTAATTCCATTTCCCGTGTCAACAAATATATATTTATATACCCTACATGTGAAAGCTCTGGACATCTCATCTTCACAGTTGGAGAAGGCAGAGACATTTTGCACTGTATAAAAATGGCAGCTTAGGGAATGGTCTATTAATTTATGAAACAGAAGGTTCATTAGCTGTGGTTAACTGAGATTGCTAAACAACAGCCTCTAGCATGTCCTGCTTCCTACCCAACCTTTATCTTTTCTGTTTTGTCTTGTCAGGATGAACACCAGTTTTACAGCTGGAACACTGATCTCGTGTTCATGGTTAACACACCTTGACTTCATTTCAAATCACAATCCCTCAACCCTGCTTTAGTTTTCCATAGCATTCTTTTGGGAGCAAAACCTGGAATTTCCTTGAACAGATTTGAAGAGCAGCTTGTTAAAATAACAGCCCATACCTGTCATCTCAGTACTAGGATTGCATTACCAAAACAAGAAATTAAATCCTGTTAGAGCTTCAGAGAATTCAAGTTGTTTTGTAACTAAACCAGCGTATTACGGCAGCTGGAGATGCCTTGTTAAACTGGAACTATAGACTCTTAAATAATTTTCTTGTATTTCTTCATATAACAATAATGACTACATTATACCATTTACTGTAAAAACAAAGGAACAATTCTATTTATTATATCTTACAGAGTACTATTAACAAAAAAGATAAATAAATGTGTAAATAAAAATTATATACACACACACTTAAAGCTTAGAATTACCTCTTACAGAGAGTAAGGTTAGGTCAAATCCTGTATGAGTGAACTCTGTATAAGGTTGCAAAACATCAAAGAACATGCTTAGTATTTGACTTATTTACCACACTTTTCTTACTTCAGCTTGGCAACAGATGACCATTTCAATTAACTACTTTATAATAATCACCTTAAAGATTTTCTCTCTTCCCCCCCATCCCCCACCAAGAGAACGCAAGACAATGTTTTTCTTGCCTAAACAACAATTTTGTGCCCCATTCTCATTATATAGAAGAGGGAACAAAACCAGATGCATGGCTAGAGTTAAGGGATTTTTGCTCTCTGTTTAGTGGCATTTCATAGAGCTAAGAGCTGCTTACTTCAAAGTTATTTTTTCTGTTATTCTGCTTCCATTAAAAAGCTCTACCACATTAAAGAGAAAAGAGTTTGTGTATTTTTTTACCTACAACTAACGGTTGGGAAAAATGATTCCTCGAAATTGGAGGACAAAATAATTCTTCCTAGGATTTTGAGCTCCCGATGACCACTTTACTCCCACACGTAAACTGACCATAACTGCTTAGGCTGAGCACAGTAAATGACTACTTTCATTCATTTTAATAATATTCACATGCACAATTTACTAGAACGCAAGTGTATGTATCAAGGCAGTGTGACTGAAGTGAATTCTCAAATACTCTGCTTAAAGCATATAAACTCAGGTGTAGGACATCCCCTCTAACGATGCATGTCATTTTGGCTGAACATTTTGAAGCAATTGTTCTATGAAACCTTGGTGAGTTACAGAACAGGGGCCTGGACAAGGTTATGAACAAACTCTATTTTTAAAGCTCAAAATCCTTTTCTGTCACTTAATCATCATTATTAATAAAAAAATATTATTCAAAAATAACTACAAAGGAAGTACCATGGGATAAGGTTGATTCAAAAAAGCATACCGACTGGAAATACCAATGGCAAATAAAAATACATGACTTCAACCATGTTGTTGAAGAGAACTGTCCTGTATCACTTCTACAGTTACTCAAGCTTGGCAGAGTGTCAACTTTAACCATATGGCTTTTTCTTCCCCTGCTGAAAGTGAATCTTTCTGTCAAAGAGCAGCTGTTCTAAATTATCACATCAAATTTTAACCTTACAGTAGACAACCACTGAACCCACAGATTCGTGACAGTGAAACAGTTCACCTCCTTGACCCATGAAGGATTTGTCATTGTTTACGTCTACCTCTGCCCTAGCACAACACCTCCACCAGTTGTCAGGGTATCTGATGCAGGCAGGTACTTAAAGCTGACACTACAAACAAATTCTAGGCAATGAATTTACCATCTCTCCCTAAAAAGACTTTGTGAAGTCCAAGTTGTTATGTTCCTCCTATCAAGAATAAAACAGCAATTTCAAACGCAAAGAAAAAGAGACATTGCAAATGCAACTCTTGTTATTCAGTTTGTCACTCAAACAGTTAATTCTAATACTTCTGCAGTCCAAGTGTTTCAATAACATCTGATATCAATTGCTGGTTATTTAGATGTCTGCCAACAGCATGTTTTGACAACATCTTGTGCTTCATGCTGAGCAACGGCAGACATACAGAAGATTGTTGTTGTCTTGTACTCATCTTTGAGGACGGCTCTTACTTTAAAAGCATTTTCGTTGAACATTATCAAACCTTACAGCTCTCAATAAAAGTGCTCTCTATTAAAGCCTAGTACCAGCTGTCAGTTGTAATGCAAACCCTTGTTAGCCTTTGCAAGTTCCACTCTGGAACTAATGAGGGATTGTCGGACAGCTCTGTACACAGACACAAGTGGCAGAGAAACCGATGGAAAAAAGCATGTATTCAGTGAATTCACACTAACAATCCAACCTTTGTGCAACCCTGAGCTAAGCTGATATTGAAAGTCACCAAAGACAGTACAAGCAGAACATGCTCAGGATGATACTATTAACTTAGTTTTTAATCTTTTGAAAGCCTCCAAAGAAGCAAAGCCATTAAAATGAAAAGGTTAAGGAAATGCCAGCCAGATCCCTTAGGATTCTCAGTGATAGATATCCGTGAGATATTTGCAGTAAAACCCTGCATGAAAGTCAGCACTAGTGGTCTTAAACACGTAAGTGTCGGAGCTTTAGGGTGAAAATTCCAGTGTTAAAAAGAGGAAGCAAATGTTTCATACATACTTGTTAAATTGTAGAGACTCTCGGTCAAGACCCAGTATATTCTCCACTACTTCAGGGCGAAAGAGAGGAGTGTTGTGGTTTTTTTGTTGGGCTGTGGGGGGTCTTCTGTTCTTCAAAAAGCAGATGAGGGGGAAAGGAAGAAATTGCCAAAATATACACAAAGTGGCATAGAAAGCGCCACCTCTAAACTGCTAAGAGATCTGGATTGAACAAACAGAGAGTGCAATTATACTAAGTTGCATTTTGTGAGTCATTAACACTTCACCAAACATTTCATTCTCCAAGTAAACCTTTCCATTTCCCAGCTAGTTTCAAATTAAAAAATTCAATCTGAATTACCTAATCATGTCCCATTTTGACCCTGAAGTACCGAACTTGGAGAGACGTATTAGTAAGCTTGGTTAAAGAACCCTAACACAAGGTTCCTAATTATTGAACATTGAAAATTAAAAGCAATTGTTATAACCATGCTCTATTTCAATATTTCTATCAAAATTAGTGTCATATCAAAATGGCATCTTTTTAAGTAATTTCAGAATACTTCTGGTTAAGTTGCCTATGAAGAAATCTTGCCTTGAAAACTTGCATTTTAAACCTACTGCTTATAATGCACAAGCTAGCAATTATTTCTCACATTCGTAACAGTAAGACTATGTTGCATAAAAAATTGGCTATGATCTTTCCAAAGCATTCAGCGCAACATAATTCTTCCTGTATGAAAAATAACCTGGATAGCTCTGACACCATTTATGTAAAAGTTAAATAAATTCTAAGCTAAATGGTAAATCCTTCATTGTGTGCTCTGTTTACGTACTTATAGAATGTACAGTGGATAAAAACAATGAATATTTTACAAATAAACTGATTCATAATTTATAGCTCCTGTCATTTTCGTTTACTAGCTTGAAAGATTAAGAGCCCCTTTTAAAAAGCATCTCTCTCGCTGTTTAAAAATCAAAACAATACTTCCACCCAAAGGGAAAAAAAAACCCACACCTCAAACCTCTGCTTTACAAAATATGAATCCCTGCCTTTTTCAGATTTCATGTGAAAGCGAACTCTCTTAATAAGTCCATTAGTATGTGACCTCCATAAGATCAGACTGTATATTTTATTAAGTATAATTATTCCTTTACAGAGCCTAAGAGTTAAAACCACACACTTATGGAGTGTTAGCGACGTAACTGAGCCACTCGGCTATTTCCAAGGGAAAATGTTATTGTCTTTGCAGTTGCAGCAAGCCCATGTGCCCCCCGTTTGTTTTCACTTGCACAGAGTAAGTCCTCACAGTACCCTTTTCTCTTTACAAATGAAGTTATCTTTTATCTACTTTACAAGCAAATAAAAAGTGTATTTACTCATGTAGAGACAAAATGGTTAAAGCACAGAAGCAAAACAATGGTTTTCATCCTTAGCATTAATGATGTTTAACATCTTTTTATCCCAAGTAGAGCATTCATTCTACTGAAATAAGTAAGCAACAAGCAATGGTTCAGATTTAGCAGCTGCTGATGGCATTCCTTTTAATATCCCCACAAACTCAGAGAGAGAAATACGATTTAGGATGTGCTCACCATATGACTTGAAGCACTGAATAATTTAGTGTTAGGGGAAGTTTTGCGAAGTCATTATTCCAATAACCAGGCACAGTGGGTGCAGTTTACCTCTCCCTCCTTTACCCCTTACTCCCATTCAAACTACCAGATTAATAGCTAAAAAACATGTACATAAGAAAGGACTGCTGAATTACATTCTCTTTTTTCATCTGGCTTTGTTAGAGAAAATGTGTCAGTCACTTGTGGTTAAAGCTTACAATTTTATTACACAGTATTACAAAGGAAATTTACAATTTAGACTTACTCCATTCCAGCAACTAAAATTTAGAACTACACCTTGAAATGACAGCATGCAGACAATGTAACTTGGTGCTTTTGGAGTAATTTTGTTTGGGCCCAGCAATTTAATTTTACATTTGATAATGGGAGCCACAAAGCTTGGTTTTGGTCTAAAGGGTCACCTGTTGGAAGCATTCAAAAGAACATTCAAGCTCATTCGCACTCCCACATGGATAAACAATTGAGCATTGCATGTTTGGTAATTAAGTACATCATCATGATAAAAATTGTCCTCCATGTACAGCTGGTCTTTCTGAAGTGCATGAAATAAACCAACAACAGAATAGACACATTTAGGATGGAAGAGATTTATTAGTCCAAGCCTGCCAGTGCAGGATTTCCTTTACCATGAGGTTACTGCATTTTTAAAACACAGCTTCTGAAAAGAGGCTTCCATTACTTCCCCAAAGAGACTTCTCGATCATTACAGAGCTAAAGACATTTTTTCTGTCATTGATCCTATATTTTCCCATTTATTTTGATACTGTTACCGCAACTGACCAACTTTCACATCATGAGATCTATATCCTCTCTGTAGCTTTTCCACATACAAATCACCCACTGGGCAGGTGATGTGAATGCTCCTTTACTCTTATTGGACTGTAGGCTTTTTTTGGACTATTATTTTATTAGACACCACTGTATCATCTCCTGGTGTACTTGCAACTTACATACCGCACACAAACCCCACTGCCCTTTACATAAAAACATTTACTTTCATTAAGTGCAGAGACAGTTAAAAAGGATCAGTTGAGGTACGGAGCAATTGAGCCTGTCCTCCAGATAAGAAGGCACTAACAGAGAGAGGGAGTTGGGAAAACAGATGCTAGAGACAAGATATTAGACATGAAAGAGACCTTGATAATTGTTAATACAGAAGCAGAAAAGGAAGCAGTTATTACTTTCTCACTATACAAGGACATGGAAACCCTTATCCAACTGACTTAAACCAGAAGGTTTAAACACAGGAAGAAGATATGTTTTCCACATACGACAAGATTTGATGTTCACTGCCATAGAAACTTAAAAATTAAAGGTATAAATAAGTCAAAAAATAGACTACAGGTGACATGTCACCTATTATTCATAGTTTTTCTTACAAGATGTATCTTAAGTCTTCGAAAGCCAACAGCAGATGGGCAGAAGCTGAAAGGTATACCCTGAAAAGCAGCTCTATACAGTTTCTTATACTTTTCTTTAGAATCTGCCACTAACCACTGCCTGAGAAAGAACACCAAGGCAGGCAAACCTCTGAACTGATCTGCTATGGTTGTTTGATGGGGAACCAATGGAAGAGTTATTCTTGTTGACTGGGGAACAGCATGTATATCAGAAAGCATCAGGTTTACTGTGCAGATCCAGCCAGCTGGTTTGGTTTCTTGGGTTTTTGTCCCCTAAGTAAAACAAATCAAAATGCACTAATTCTAAGAGAGAAGATGTTACAAAGATGTAGTTCGGCCAAAATGGCAAAAAGACATACTTTAGAAAAACATTGTTAGGAAGTCCTACTCATCCATGAAATATTACAGTAAGATTAAATAGACAGGATCACTACAATGCACATACTAACAAGGCTGTCAAAAGTCTGCAGTGGATTACATATACCATATTTAGTTAACTAACATACACACTAAGGGGAATAAAAGGTATGGAAGAGCAGCTTTTCCAAGACACTCCCCAATACATCTTACCTTATACAAACCTAATCCCCAAAAATATTGACCAGGTACAAAAGTCATTGCTAAAAGAGCTGTTCAACTGTTAACCTAAAGTATACCATGAAGACCAGAGTTCCTCAAGGTGAGGTATACAGTTTGCTTTTGAGAAATTATGTCTACACACACACAGAATAAGGAAGACAAGGGTGGTGACAGCAAAATTGGTCTCGCTTGTTTAACTGACTGACAGGTAGGTATCTTACTGCTGCACATGTAAAATGCTTATCAGGTGCTAGGACCCAGAACAGAAAAACAATCTTTCCAACAAGAAACAATACACTGAGTAAAGCAAGTAGTCCAATCTTGGCTTTTGCTAATTCACATACAAATACATTTGATAAACATGAATAGTTTTATATGTACATGTACACCAACAGCAAAAAATGGCTTGAGTTTTACGTCAACGTTGCCTGGCTATGCAGACAAAAGGAAGCAGTAGTGTACAATGCTACAATTTGTGTTATTTAAGGGAATGACTGTGCCTTAATAATTTTCCAAGTAACAAGAAAAGCTGTTCTGAGAGAATTTTAAATAGGCTGATTATATACTATTAACGAGTTTCATTTTAAACATCAGTGATAATCTCCTGCTAATCCTGAAAACAGTGTTGTGGAAGCAATCAAAATCAGCAACAGTCTGTACACTGGATCAGTGACAGACACTAAGCTGTTGAATGTTTTCAGTTATGGTGAAGGGAATATTTCCTATGACTTGTTACTCCTTCAAACTTCAACTGAAACTTTTTCTCTTTTCCTAAATGATGCCTCCATTCCAGCCCAGCTTTGCAACACCATTTTGAATCTTCTTCAGATTCTACAACCCTGACTTGGTTGCCCTTTTGATGATAAAAACCAAACCTCCCTCCTCCAGAAAATCTAAACCCCACCCACAACAAAAAAAAAACCCCTTAAACTGCAACACCCTAAAGGAAGGAGCAAGAGAAGGAGAGAAGAACAAGAAAAGGAAAGGTGCAGGAGCTGCCTTAAGTCTAAGGTCAAAACTGAACTCTTTTCCAAGCTTTCCAACTCTGCTGAGTTACTGATGCCAACAAATTGGAGGTTTTGGATTACTGACTGCTTTTAGAGTGCCACTTCTATCGCACCACACTGAAAATATTTCTAAACATGACCTACAATAAAAGTTAATAGAACATCATATGTTAAATCGGAATAAACGAGTAGGACCTGTCACTATTGTTAATGGTTTCATCATATATCACTCCCTCGATCAATAGTTGGTGAAGAAGGGTTGGGAGGGAGGAAGAAAAAGATAGTAGTCCTATGGACTGATTTTATGCCTTCCAAATCACATATGATATACCCACATGGATATATCATGGATGTGAACCCACTCCTAATCTCTGCAGAACTCAGTAGGAGCTGTCTTGGCTATCCCAAGCATTAGCAAACCTGGTTTTAATAAAACATTTGATTTTACTTTACTTCATTTAGTTCAACTTCTGCTCAGTTGTAGTCTGTCACTTTCTGGAGTGATTGGCTTTGTGCACTCATGTGTAACTGAAATGTTAAACCAACAGCTTTCAACCATTTACAAGGACACAGGCTCTACAGTAAGCAAGACTACGTACAGTGGTTAAAAGAGTATAACTAACAATTTAGCATTTTTAAGTTTAGCTATAGGAGGCCCTAGATAAACCATTTCTGATTAATAAAATATGCACTCCTGGATTCAGCTCTTAACAGAAGAGTAGGACTTGGTTTTCTTACTATCAATATCTAACTACAGAAAAAAGATACTCAACAGACTCAGCTCCCCAGTTTATTCATTTTGAGGGCAAAACCAATGTTAAAACCTATTGAAAGGCAAAACAACAGCAACAACAAAAAAACAACCCACACTCTTACCCCTTTCCTCCTACAACTTCCTGTCATTTTCTGAAAGAAAAGTTACCTTAATTTGAGCAACAGTGGCTATCGTTTGGTGGGCTCCAAGTATCTCCACAGGACTTACTTAAATTTGGCTAAGCTTGCTCTAGGACTGATGACAAAAGAATAGGTGCTCCTATTTTAAAACCAGGTTCAGTATACATGCATATGCACATGTATACAAACACATAAACACCCCCCACCTCCCCAGGATATAGCTACCACTCCTTTCATCCATGGTATTTTTAGAGGTTACTATTTAACTTCTACTTATTTATTTAATGGAAGACCCTCTGCCACAGCCAACACCCTTTGAGGCACTCTGTGAAGAGAGATTTAAGATTCAACTAGCGCAAAACTTCTAAATGTACTTTTCTAATAAAGAAAGATGGAGACCACCATAATTTCAGTTGATACTAAAATCAGGGAAATATAAAACCCATTTCTCTAACATTTGAAAGACCACTTCTGGAAAAACTCAAAATCCCTGGCGTAGTCTTGTTCTTGGGAGCATTCACATAACCACAGTTGGCAGAAACCAAAATTTGGGGAAAATGATTTTGAGTATTCATGCAGATGGAATTTTGAAGCTCAAATATTCATTTTCCAAATGCATCTGCATTTAGGAGCTATGCTACCTTGAAACCACGTTATCTGGTTTTTTTCTGACCTATCCCAATTAACCAACACAGCTCAGCAGTGAAAATTATACATCAAGCCAAAAAGGTCAAGGGAAAAATCCACACAAAAAATCAAGTATTTTGACACAAACAATGCATTTGAGAAAACTGTAATCTCCTGAAAAGAAGTCCAAGACTGGTAAGAGAGATTAGGTGTGCTATGCACTGTATTAACTAAAAAGCAGCTGTTGACCTTTATCAAATTACATTATTTACACAGATTTAAATAAACCCCATTTTCATGGCGACTTTATGAACTAATTTAATTCTATCAAGAATCTGGAGAACATTAACATGACCCAATACACAGAGTAGGGACATAAAGTGAAGCCCCTGTTAATAATTGAACTATGAATACGGAGGGCATTGTTACCTTGGCACGCAAAGCCTCTTTCTTCATAGCCAGCATTACACAAGCACTTCCCTATGGGCACTAGCCATTCTCCTTCTGTACTGCAATACATCTTGGGCGGCTCTTCCTCCTTGGAATGATTGACACAAGAACCCCGCACCTCCACCAGTGACTGGGAGTCCATGGGTACTGTATCTGGAAACATGGCGAGGTTCTTGACAGTGAAAGGGCACTTTTTGAAGTACACTCGCACTGAGACTAAGGCAACGCACGCACCTACATCTTGAAAAGCCAAGTAAAAGCCTTTCCTGCTGACAGGCCCCACCTCACGAACTTCTGTATTCAGCTTTAGAATTCGGTCCCCAAGATCCATTTGGGTGAAGCTCTCATCAGCTGCAATAGTGTCGATCTTTGTAAACTGATGCTCTCTGAACTTTACCGAATGGTCATCATCAGACTCCATATAATACAGATTGAAAGTCTCTTTGCAAGTGCCCAGAACTAGGGGGATACTATTACAGTCCCGCAAGGTAAACTTGAGCTCCACGTATATCTTCTGAGCTGAATTGCGTGGAATCCAGTTTGTTCGCAGCCAATTGTTTTGACTGTGATCCATAACATTGCACACCTGGTAAGTTCTGATTGGAGTATAATGCTCATCAACACCACTAATCTCTTCCCACTGGAACAGAAGAAAAAAAGGAAAACAGAGAAAAAAATGAAATATTTTAAGATCAATGATTATACCATAAAAAAAAAAAAAAATACAAAAAAAACCCCCCACATTTAGAGTCAAAAACAGTGAAAAAGCAAAAATCACTTTGCTTGCAATCACTATGAAATAGACAGGGTCTGGGCAAGCTTGCACTTTGTTCCTGTTAAAACATACAAACATATTAAATGAATACAAATCCACCATTAAGAAGTCAATCTTAACCAAGTTATTTCAAGGTGGCATGAAAGAGAAGCTACAGCTGTTTTCTATTATTAAAACCCCGTGCTTTCTTAAATTACATGCAGTGCTGTCCTTTCAATCGTGATCCCAACATCTCTTTATAACCACACTCATGTCAAACAGAAGAGGTTTACTAGAACACCACCACATTCTCACTGTTAGAATCAACTTGTACTTCAAAGACTAAACATAATTTAAAATCTTAGAAGCAAAACGCCAATTTCATATAGTCATAATAAAAGGTTAGTTTTAAATTCATTCAATGCATGACAATTGATTTTGCCTTGGTTATATATGCTGGGGACAAACAGTCAAGCTTAGCCCAGTTGCCAGAGTTAATAAAAATTACCACCAACTTAACATATCTTGGTTACCTAATTCTTCTCTGGACTATAAAGGCTATGATGCTAGACTGATTTTTAATGTATACATACTCATCAGTTGTTTTTACATCAGTCATAAGCTTACTTGACCCAGACAGCAAAGGAATGAGTTTCCTTTTTGTGAATTACTCATGTACCAGCCTGTCGTGGTTTAAGCCATAAATCAGCCATGCAGTTTGTTCACTCACTTCCCCCTTTTTCTTCCCTCTGCTCCTG
>JAOEHY010052562.1:20592-52900 GCA_025447955.1 Psilopsiagon aurifrons
TTTGGTCAGTTTGGGTCAGGTGTCCTGTCTCTGCTTCCTCCCGGCTCCCCCTCCTCCCTGGCAGAACATGAGGCTCCAAAAGTCCTTGGCCAGACCAAACATCACTAAGACATAACTAAAAACATCGGTGTTATCAGCGCTGCTCCCAGGCCAAAAGTCAAAACCACAGCGCTGCATCAGCTGCCAAGAAGGAGAAAAATGGCTGCTACTACTGAACCCATGATACAGCCCTACCTGATATCTGAAGGCACTCTTACAAGAGAGGAATATTTACCAATCACATGAAAAAAGAAATCCTATAGGGATGCTTAAAGTAAATATTTACTGTTAGCCATGTACCATACAAAACAAAGTGACTTGAGACGCATCCTTCTTCACTTTTTCCCTGAATGGATGACCAGGACCAAAATCTTTTTGGTTTTTAGGGTCATCATTCTTCAGCTTTTATGCACACAAAAGCTGCAGCTGTTCTATTTTCCAAGTCTTAAAATACAAACTGAGATGCCTCACCACTAAAGTGCTAGAACTCATGGCAATGACCTACATTCATGCAGGGTCAGCCAGAGCAGGGTGCTCAGCATCCTGTCCAGTCTAGCTGTTGAATACTTCCAAGGATGGAGACTTAACAGCTCTGGGCAGCTGTGCCACTGTTTGTTTGTACTCAGCATAAAAATATTTGTCTTTAGGTTTAAATGGAATGTCCCATATTTACGACTGTATCCATCGCCTCTTGGCTTTTCACTGGGCACTGAAGAGTCTAACACCATATTCTCTATGTCCTGCCATCAGGCATTTATGCACCTTGGTAAGATCCCCCTGAGCCTTATCATCTTCTATTCTATGCTTCGAAGTTAATTACACAAACAAAACAGGCAAAGTTGCTATCATGATAACGAAGCACATACTAACAGAGCATATGGTAGCACAGCAGCTAAAGAAATACTTGCTCTGCCATCACCCGTGTACACAGCCCCTACAAAAGACCACAAATGCTGCCCCATGCAACCAGATGCAGAGCAGCTGAGGAGCAGTAGAGCTTTGAACAGAGCTGTTGCATACTACAGAAACTAGAGATGCAAGGTAGACAAAATTATGTCATGAAAAATCACTGCCACATCGGGGAGAGGGAGACAAAGAAGACCTTGAACCAGAAAAACACCTTCCCTCAAAAATCAGATCACATCAATGTTATATCCAAGATCGCAGCCTAACAATTACTCATTTTACCTATGAACCATTTGAAACAGGACTCTGGTGTACCGCATAGCAAAGTACTGCTTCAACTATACTGACAAAGAAACTGAGGTGCAGAAGTGTAAGCTGTCTTTACGGTTTCTTAGTTTTACAATACATGCATTGTAGACACAAACACAAAGAAAAGGAAAATAAAGAAACGGCCACATCACAGTAACATCTGAGAGTTCTCAGTCTCAACCGACTTAAGGAAGTTTGATATGACTAACAGCTGGTCTGTACAATGAAATTGTCCACAAACCACTGAAGATGTGATTTTAAATCACATTATTAAACCAGCAGATAAAAAGCAGTATAAATACTCTTGCTTTAATTGAAACAACGTTTATTTTAGTTCACTTTACAGATCTGACTATACACAAGTCTTATCTCTTCCTGACTAGCTCGAGAGAGTTAAAAACACAATCTTGGATGTGTATACAGCAGCTGAAACGCTGAAGTAAGCCATAATATGCCACACTGTCAAAGAGAGCTAGCAGTACAGGGATGTTCTGAATCAAAGATACTACACACTTAGAACTCATAGCCACTTGAGAGCTTGAAGTCACAGGGCAGCCCATCAAACAAGGACATGCTCTTGCCTGCAAAAGAAGCAGCTGGACCCCGGCTCCCAGCCTCTGCCAAGTTCCCACAACTGAGTGGAGGACTCTCCTCTGACAGATGTCCTTGTACAAGCGTAGCTCCTGAGCCAATAACCTGATGCTGCTGCAAAAAGCCATTCAGATGCTGTAAATTGCCTCCCATGGATATACTAATTTAACTACAGGTATTACCTGAACAAAATATTCAGTTACGACAACTGGATAAAATTAGATAATATTATATAATGAAACATAATTTTATGAACATTTAAAGCAGCTCACACTGATTTGGAAGTGATCTACTTATTATCTCTTCCATATAATATCTAATCAGTTCAACAGATTTCATATATCTAGTGGAGACAGAAATAAAACTTGCAGAATTTAAAGCATCTCCATGGCAGATGTCATTTTGCTGAACAAGTTTCATTGCAATGTTTTTCCCAGAAGTTTCTTATCCATGCTCACACACAGTTGAATATGGATGTCTGAATTTCACGATAAAGGTAGCACCACTACTATGTTCTTCACCTTGAGGTTACAACATGCAATTCTCACTTCATTAATCCACAATGAAGACAAAATTTCTTGGAAACAATTGCAATACATGTTAGCCCACTTACACAAACAACAAAACTTCAAATGTACCGTTTAATGCCGAAGCATTGCTGAATGGAAGCGCACCAGTCCCACACCAGCATTGCTGAGGGGCCCAGCCAGGTCCATCTTCGAGCCAGCGGGCAATGGTGCTGTCAGGCACAGGAGAAGCTTCTAACAGCATCTCCAAAGAAGCCAACCCTGTAGTGCCCCCCCCCGGCCGTTATTAAAACCTTGTCACACAAACCCAGTGCAATACATTAGCTTTACAGAGAGGTACTGTCACAAAAACTCACTGGGCTATTAAGAGGATAAGTGGCAAGAGGAAGCAAACCACTTATGCAGCATCATCAAGCAGCCTATTCAGGATTACAGTATTCAGTGCAGTTTTACTTGGTACAGACATCATTCTGACTTATATTGCCAAACAGCTAGCCCCAATAACAGAACAACAAGGTAGGAGATCAAAAGTAAAGGAAGAGATGTATAAACACGCGTAAGAGTGGGATAAATCCCATTTCCAAATTTTAGAGAAAGGTAAAAAAAAAAAATAATCTGTGATATTCCTTACAATAGAAGACATGGATCTTTCTTACAACAAAAACTAAAGAGAAGGTGCCCTTACTGGAGAGAACAAAATAAATACTTCTGTTTAAAGTATCCTTAGATACTTTTTGTTTCTAATTATTCTTCTCATTACTGTGTCTCTAAGATACTTTAAACACATAAGGAAAATTCTGAGCTCCTGGAAAGTGGGGAATAAATCGGCTAAAAGACGAGTTCAGAGTTACTATGTTGTAATTGAAATGATTCTTTGTGTCTTAGGATACATAAAGTACAGCGTTTTTAGTATGCAAAAACCTGGTTGAACAGCTCAAAAGGCAGGCAGCTATAATAAATAACAAGACTGAAAAGTCATGAAGAAGAATTTAGCCAAAATGGAAATGAGACAATGAAATGCAAAGAGAATAATGCAATAATGACATGAGATGCATGGAAAGAAAATTTCAGCTGCAAGGCAGATATTTACTTTATAAAGGCCAAACAGATAAGTGAAAGGGACATGCTTCCTTTCACTTTATGTACTGAGTCCAGTTGCTGCTTCTTCCTTATACTGCTCCACTTTCAGCTCCCCTTCCCACCTTCAGCTTTCCAGAACTATTCCCATCCCATGGAAAACTAGCACGGCATAGGAAGTTGATTTCTACTGAAACAATTCTCTTAAACAGTACATACATCATGCAACCATTAGCGTTTCTACAGGAACAAGAACATAACGTAACAGGCAGGAAAGCATCCAGGAAGTATGGTCACCCAAACTCAGTCACCTTGGAAACCCACCTGAAACTCAGATAAACTATTTCTAAGGATACTGCATTTTCCCATACAAAATTTCATCCTATTGAAGGTTTTCTATGAGAAAAATAAGAACAGCGTTTTTGTTTTCCAGATAGATGGTAAAGATAAAGCAGAAGGTATCAGAGGAATGAGCAGAAAGATGAAGGAAAAGCTGTCAGACAGATTACACAGCTGTGACAGCAAAGACATGCTACAGAAAATCTGCGCCAAGCACCTTCCCAGGAGTTTGGCAAGACACAGAGGAGATTACCTGAGCCAAGAAGGAAGGAACTGACCCCATCTAATACTCAGGTGGGAGTCAGGCTGAGAACTTAAAGAAAAACTTGTTGAGATGCTGGCAGAATAACTGCATCAAAGATCTGTACTTACACTGTGTAAATCAGACACTGGTGGGACTCAAACCTAATTCTCACCTCGATTACATGCCATTACTTGAGTAACTCAGGTCCATGGGGCATTGCACTTTTTACGTGGCCCAACTGGCATTTCTTTTTTTCAGTAGCATGCAGCTACAGCATATCTATCAGTCCTAGCTATGGTTAGATGAAATTACTAGCCAGGTTCTAAACGCTGGAAGAACAAAGCAATGAGAATGCCTTCCAAGCAGTTCAATAGGGCTGACAAATCCAAGTATTTTTTACTGAAAAGATTTACAACATCGTGTCAGGGATTTTATGACAGCAAGGTGGGAGAGTTGGAAATGTGAAGCTGTGACATAAGGCTTTGGGTGCTGGGTTTGTTCCTACCGTCAAGAGGGACAAAAGGAGCAGAGTTGTGACCACCACTTCTGAATTGCCCACTACATTACATGATTCTAATACCTCAAGCACCTTACACACTTCTGAAACATGAAGAAGAGAAGTGCCATAGCACCACTCCCTCCTCAGCACATCATTTGGCTCTGGAAAGTGTTCTTTTGTTTGCTTTTCACTTCTCAAATCTGCTTTGCATACCGGTAATGACAGGAAGCAAGAGAGTGCTTTCAGTGGTATAGAAAAACCCCAGTGCGAGGGTGTAACTCATACGCTCCTGTCATACCAACTGAAAAAGTAAGGACAATAAAGCATTTTCTCTTCCAGAACAGATCTAGCAGTGTGTGCTAGACTTATAGCTTTGGGGTTTTAATTCCACTTTCTTTACAAAAGGGAATGTACAGAAGTAAACATGGGCCATTTCCTAGAATGTAGTAAGCAGTCTCACTAAAGAGTTCCCTCGCAATGCGGGAATCTAGAACATGATTTACATCCTCAATTCTTTCATCCTTCCCGTGGTGTACTTCAAATTGTGTCTATTTTTATCCTTCAAATAAAAATCTGGAGTTTATATTAAGAAATTTAAGGGCATTTTGTGATTTACAATACAGCACATATGTGTGATTCAGAAACCCTACGTTTTCTCTTGCAGCGTCGCATTGCTATAAAACTCCTAAGCTACAAAGTCCAGCTAAAACCACAGTTTTATAGTTTTTCAAGCTATCAATGGAACCCAGGCAGCTAAATCCAAGGCTCCATTGAGAACTTCAGGCAACACTCTAACATTCATTTACAATTTTATCTTCCACTAAGAAATCTAGTATGATAATGCATTTGGTACAATATTTGGTACGAGCAGCAGTTCAAGTAATGTCCAACTGTCCTTTAACATAATAATTCTAAGAGTAGATACATAGCATGTAACTTAATACCACATAATCGCTGTGCATGGTAGAACACAAACTGGGAATACAGTGCTGAAGAATCAGAAGAAAAACACTGACTGAGTGAAATGGCTTTGAAACCGCATGGAAACATCTTCACGTGCTAGGATGTCTCATCCTCACCCTCGCCGAGCAGAGCAGTCAAATCACTGCTTATTTCTCAGCTAACTTTAAAAGTGATTTTGTTGCTGTTGTCAGGGAAATTGCTTTTCACTGCCTGTGAGGGGTTCACATAAGCCTCTACAGAACCACTGTATAAGCTCTACCTGAAAAACAGAGTTTGTCCTAATTACCCAGCTCTCATACACTGTCTCTTAGTATTCAATGCAGTTTCTGCAGTTCCCTTCCAAACAAAAAGATCATTATGAAAGGAACTCACATTTCAGATAGTCAATACATGCGACTTTTCAGCATTTGACTGACAGAATACCAACTGGCTAATAACCTTTTCTTCTTTTCCTCTTTTTCCCTACTTTTTGTTGCCAAGCAATCTCAATAAAAAGAAGTAACCATCAAGACCCACCATGAGCAACAGAATGAATGAAGCCCTGTTTCCTATAAATCTGTGTCTTCTGTTTGGCCTACTCTGACATTTAAAAGAAGGTGAGAGCAAAAAAGTCTCTTCTTCATTGGGAACATTAACTCAATCTCTCCCTCTCTTTCTCTCCTTTTATGGCTTATTTTCATAGATAACGTAGTGACCTTAAGGCTCTGAAGACCTCTGTTCCACTGTGAAACGGCTAAAATTCACTTCCGAGTTCAACAACTATTAAGGGGTAGTTTCCAGTTTCTCCACAGATTCTGCCACAAAGATGGCAATGGCTTCACATACAGGGCAAGCATAGTATTTCAAACCGCTAAAATTAGTGCGGACACTATGCATTAAAAAACCTACACATGTATATTTGCAAGTAGAAAATCCAAATATTCTAGTATGAGCTTCAAGTTAGGCACACGAAGGTTGGAAAATGCTGAAGTAATCCAAAACTCCACAAGACATTTTCAATTCCAGTAAGTGCTGAGATGACTGATCTGCAGGCATTTGAGACATTACTCTATATTACATGGGTATATTATTAATACCATTTACAATTAGCATTTTCCTCAGCAAGTAATTTTAAATGAAATTAATGATTTAAAACAAGGAAAAAAAGTTACAGCTGGCAGTTCAGTAGAAGTCCTGAGCACAAGCATAAAGTAGACTTTCCTGGTGAAAAGTTCATTCCATTGAAAGCAAGAGATTGACATTAAATAAGTATTTGACTTATTATACAATTATTCTTTTCATAGTTATATTTCTTTGTGTCAGAAACGTATAAAAATTAAGTTAATTTTCTCATATTGGAAAATGGAAGTGCTACCAGCAAGCACGTAACCAAAGAAATTCACCTACAATGATAACCTTGCCAAGTTGACATTAAACCAAATTTGGTATATTTGTTGCTGTAATACATAAGCATCCTTCAGCATTACACAATGTTCTCTGCTATTTGTCTTAAGAATGGGAAATTAGTCCTCACTGATATAAAATTTTCATTTATTTTTTGGTGTCTATCTGACACTTGACTAAAAATCGCTGATCTTTCTCTCCAGGGACGCTTGCCATTACCATGAGTTGAAAGGTTGAAATAAACCCCCACCTCCTAAGGAAAATGCACTGCGATACACAAGACTTTCAGAAAGGACTAAAACTGAACAAATAATATTGGGCAAAGGGAAAACACAACAAAAAGACAAAACCATGAAAGACATTTGGACCTTCATACAAGAACACAAAACACCTACAATTTCCTGACAATTTTGTGCTTGTCACCTATATTAACTGAAAATAGAATTCACGCTAGAGTATAAAACATCTCGCTTAACTTTATACCATAGCAACATAACAGGCCAAGACTGAAAACCTAAGGCATGGGAATATTCACCATTTATCTAGATAACATTTGGATAGGGGGGGAGGGAGGAGGGGGAAGTTTCTTGGTTTGATTTTTTGTTATTTGGGGTTTTTTTAAGCAGATTTTGAAATAAAAATCTTTCAGCATGTTAATAGGAAATGATATATTAATTAAACATATATATATACATATCAGTCTAACACTTCCTATAGCACACTATCAAATATTTCTATTGTTGAAGCACATATTTGAGAAACAGGTTGCAGGATTTAAGATGAGTTGAATTACTTGTATGCCTCCTTTTTCATAGTAGTCAGTTCTTCTGTTGACTTTTTTACTGTGACATTAAATATGTCCAAATTCAGATCAGTAAGAGAATCAAGCTTTCACATATGTTGAACATGATTCTAATGTATTCTACTCAGCTTCCTAGCCAATACACAGAGAAAAAGAACTTTTTCACTTACTTGAAAGTAAAATTGTATTCAAGGACAGACTTCTTAAAACAACAGCCAAAATTCTGAGGAGGAGTGAGGAAATCAGGCAGCCAAAATAAATTAGCACACATTTTAGAACAGCTTGAGACTAGAAATAAAAGAATTCAAATCTGCATGAAAAGTGGAACCTTCCCACTAAGTAAAAGTTTAACCAAATAGTAACAGGATGCAAGAGCTCGGAAGCTTGCTATTAGCAAAGCCTGCGTAATGACTGTTGCATAGAAGAATGCAACCCAGACCAGCTCATCAATATGAAAAGACTTTTCTCACAACGTGGCCAAAGATGCTAATGCAAGGCCCATAAATACCAGTCAGCGGGTATCAGAGGACAGAAAATCATCCACTGTGGGAATTCAAGAAATTGAGGAAGTACCATGGAAATGTTTGGCTTTCAGTAGTCAATGAAATCACCATCTGGTAATGGGTCTTTCCTCAGTTTCAATTTATAGTTTTTCCTAAGCTGCAAATGAAAGAGTTTTCCAGTTAAGTTACACAAACAGTGAAACTATCATTGCCATTGCACCAACCCTTCCAAGACACAGACTTTGGTACACTTTGACCTAATAATGTTTTATTAGTCTATGATTTTACATCAAGCAGCCATAACTGCTACATAAAAAAAGCTCTACTGTGACAGAAAATAAGCATATTGTGGAGAAGGCAAATTTGAAAGGAGGCTAACCTAGTATATAATTACACCCAGCAATATTCACTTTAAGATCCACCTGGTACCACCACTGTGGTGTTCTTCATTTTCTGCTCACTTATCCACTGAAGTCTTCACTTGTGTGGCAGCAGACAAAACACACCTGACTGCACATCACTGCATTCAGGAAACTCTGCCTGTATCCTCAACGTAAAAGTTGGGGTTTCTTCATAACTCAGCAAACAGTTTAAGAACTACAGAGAAATTAATCTCAATTTCTTGTCTGATGATAACTCAGGTGAAATGACAAACTCATTAAGTGTATCCAGACACCAAACTAGGCCAACAAAACTCGAGATACAGCATTTTTTCATATAGCTCATAGCACCAAATTATACAAAACAACCAAATCTAATGGAAAATTCTTATGTAACCTTTTGCCTGTTTTGTTTCTCCACATTTTCTCTTTCACTATAAGCCAAGTCAAAAGAGTAAAACTACATTTTTCCAAAAAATGATGAAGAACGAATTTTTGATTTTTTTTGTTTTTATTTTTTAAGAAAAGCAAGCCCACCCTTACCCTCCCCACAAGAACGTGCATTTTCTGTCACAGGACCTGACAGAGGACTGGAAAGAAGCCGTGTTCCATGGCATGACCATAGAACAACAGCCTGGTCACAGGGATAAGTCCAGACTTGGAATAAGTTAGGAAGGACAAGAACCTCCCCTCTCTTCCTACTAGGCAGCATCATCCACTGCTACCTACAGCACAATACAAACTGTGAAAGTAATCTGAGTATCTTTCAAAGTAATTAAACTGCATTACACCAAGACACAACAAATACACACATAATTTAATGTAAACCTTGACCCCTTCCCTCTCTCAAAAGAAAGCCACCAGAAATGTTGATGCACTAATAGCTCTTAGGTTTTAAACAGCTTTCATCTGGGAAGTAAAGTAAATACTACAATAAATAGGATTAAAAACCTAAGTGCAACTATGTTATAGGTACTAAGCACACACAGACACACAATATTTGAGAAAGCAAGAGTAGACGCTTTATCATGGGAGTACTAGGTTAATAATTAAACCAAAGGGCAGAAACATAAAGTAAAGCCACTTTTTTCTCTGTCTCTAACTGCTAGAGAGCTGATTATCTCCTCAAACATGTAAGGTCAGCTGATTCTCATCCTACTGCAAGCAAAATCCTCTAAAATCACAGAGAGGTAAAAAGGTCACTACAATGAAGAAAACATCTGACTTTCTAACAGACATCTGAATCCAGCTTTCAAATGTCCATGCAGAGCTCAGACAAGCAAACCATTTAGAGCTTTATTTGTCTCTAGGCTGGGGGTCTCCTTGAGAAACAGATTTCACTCCTATTTATCTCACAGGTTAAGCAGATTTGCTGGGAAGTTCCCAATGCAATAGTCTCCATGGCTGAAACCTGTACCGAATGACCACTCACATGTAAGCCTTTTATCCACAAGCACTGTACGAACTAGGAAAGATTCAGCCTTTAAGTGTAGCTGCTTCATAGACAGAAATAAACAGCTGTTTAGTACAATGGGTACCTCAGCAAGCAGAATTTTATCCATGAAGGAATTTGCCCATGGTAATCTGGTGAAAAAATGTGTATTCAGCATTTTAATTAGAAATTATTTCATATGTTAGACATTATACTTTCAGCTAAATGGCTCATAACAATAAGCTCCCGATAATAGGATAATAATAAAATATGACTATATATGAATTAATAATAATATATGAGTAAAACCCACCAGGTCCTCCAGCACTATCCTCTGCTTCACCTAAAGCTCTACCTCTGGATGTAGCAAGACAAGTACTGATGGCAAACCTTTACAAAGAAATGTTCATGGCAGTCAGTCAAGAATGGAAAGAAGCCAGATCTCCAAACTATCTTCTAATTAGGTAAATCTGAAGATACTCCTAAGTCTACATTTATGCCTCAGTTTCCCAACAAGTAGAATAGGAACAAATTTATAGTAGGAAGATGTATTTGTTACTATTTTAGTTATTACTTGGATTCTAACAGAGAGCGGATCATGCCTTTATAAAAAAAAACAGAAATATTAGCAAATGGTTTCAGAAGCAGCAGCAAGCGGGTATTTTAAGCAGGAAACCATTACTTAAATAAGAAAATATCACTGCAATAAAGTGGGACACATTTGTGACACAGGGACACTTAAAAATTGACATTTGAAAAGCCTCTGCAATTTGCTGCTTTGGATTTGCCATCAAAACACACAAACACAAAAGTATTTACATCAAAATGCACAAAACAGGTGCATAATATAGCATTTCTTTGGTACAGTCAATCTTTCAAAACAATGCATTTTTACACAATGGCATTTCCTACAGAAATCCCAAACCACCCCATGTTCTCCTATTGTCATTAACCCAACACTGAATGTACAGTGAAATTCAGTAGTGTTGTGCTGAATGTAACTGTAAAAAGCACCAGCTGGCTGTATTAGAAATGGCATTCTTCCAGGTCTCAAATGTCTTATTTATATACAATGGAATCCTGCCAGCTGTTTAATATTTAGAGCTAATAAATATAATTGGCAGCACTACTGCACAAGGACAAGTAACAGAAACACACATAAAACTACTTCCCAACAGAAAATCTGGTTTGTTCTTAGATGATTAAACCTAAGATGGATGTAGAGTTCTGAGCAAATTTCACATGGCTTTTTTCTTGAATCCAAACAATATTTGCATCCTAAGTGCAAAACTGAACAGAAACAAAATATTTAATAATAAATACCAGGCATCTTTATGCCAGCTGCTCTGAGACCAATGTAGCCTTCAACCTGTTTTCACAGACCACGAATAAAGAGAAATTGACGAGTACAGTGTGCTGAGGTAGGAAGATGTGACGTAGGCACAAGCTTCCGGGGCGATGAGTAGCTCATTGTTCATTCCACAGAAAGTCCTGGATCACTCCAAGAAACAGTCAGACAACACCAGCCATCCAGAAATTGATACTTATTCCCACCAGCAACTCCCCTATGCATGTGCAAGACAACTTGACTCTCCACAATCAGACTAACTAGTGTTCAGTGGACGGTAAATAAGATAGAGCAAAGAATGCAAACACAACAGAGTTGGCATATTGTCATGCTCTACTATTCGTGTCCCTGTTTCCAGCTTTCTGTCACACTTGATGTTGGCAAGACCACTACATTGTTGCCAAAATAACTGTACAGCAGATTACTGTTGAATGTAGTAATCTTCCACAAACTGAAGAGTGTCCGCAAATGCAAAAAGTTGGACCTCCTTACAGGCAGCTCCACAGATTCTAAGAAAAGCTATGGGATCTGCATCCTCCAACATGATAACCACTTTTAAGGTCCCAACACTGGAAGCAAAGCTGCACAGCAGACAGTGAAAGGCAAGGCTGTGATTCCTTCCATTCTATAAGAGCCTGATTCTGTTGCAATTTTCTTCAACCCCTTGGCACAACCTAGATGGAGAACTAATCTAGAAATGGGGAAGTTTAATTTGTGTGAGTGAAGCATAGTTAACGCTACATAACTTCCTATGAGAGAAAGATTTAATTTGAAAACTCAAACATCCATGACAGATGGAGCCCACAGTCAATTCCATAAAAGGCTGCTCAGTGTAATTACTGTCATTTAGAGATATTTGGGTTGCTTTGGTTTTAGCTAGTTCAGACGCCAATGCTCTTTTTTTGATATTCTGCAGCTAAGCAGAGTTCCACACTCTTACATCTTCATGTTCCCATTTTCAACATCATTCTTCGTAACAACTTGAAGCGTCATTCTTTTTGTTCATCATTTCACTATTTCATTGAAAACTACATTCTTCAGTATACTCATTTAAACTACAGAGTTCACTATTATGAATAATAACAAAAAAAACCCATTAAATAAGCATATGCTAATGTCAGTCATTAACTTCAATTCTTCAGCTTCAACTCAGCTGATGCAAGTAGTTATGGCATCCCATTGCCTAGATGCTACCTTTCACGCATACCTTTAGTGTCCAGACTCACCTATTCTACATCCCTGCCACGTATTTCAGCTGAGGCAATGACTAGAGCCTACACTGCCTCCCTTGCCTTAGCTGTACACTACAAGCTTTCTCTTCCAACCTCTTTATTCAGGCGCTGCATAAGGCTTGTATCTTACCCACACAGAATGGCTTTCAGTCTGGTATGCAAAAGGTCTCATGTAAGGACTTACACAGTCCTTACCTCTGTACCTCAGCTCAGAATCGACCAATTGAAGCTGGGACAATAGGTGAACAAACGTCAATCAGCAGCTCTGCTGTGAACAAAGTAGGTGAAGTACTTAACACTACGATCTTCCTAAAAGTCATCAATAAACCCCAGCATTTTTCCTCCTAACATTGCTTTTTCATTCCTGTACAAGGCAACACACCCACTCTTTTCTTAAAAGATACTACATCTGAAATCCTGTCTCTGCCACCACACCTCCCCTTTAATGGCGATAAGCCAGAAATAATTATGAGATGTACCTGAAAAGTGTAATATTTTTTCTTACAATCCCTTGGTTGGGAAGTACAGCAAAAATAGCAACAAATAGAAATAGTACAGGCATTACTTTTTAAATCTAACTATCTACAGGGTCTCAAAAATTAAGCACATGTTGAAAACGGAGAACAGTTATTATGCTTAAAAGGCTGAGTTAAAAATACTTCTCAAGAGGTTATTATAATTTTGTCAACTACTGGGTCAAAAGCATAATTGCAATTATTATGTTTTTACTGTAATTCCATGGAAATTAATTTTCTTGCCATGCAAACAGGAAAAGTTAGTTCTATGCACATATTTCCATAGTTATTTTAATTAAAACCCAAGTTTAATACAAGAACTCATAGCTTGACATTTCATATTTTCTGAAGATAAATTTGCTTCAGCTCAACAAGAAGAAAGTAATTAGACTGGGAATTCTGGAGATAGTCCAGATATCTTCTCAACCTCTGCCTAAGATGCTCTTAATTTCTCAAGGCTCTGAAACATTATTAAACAATTATTTTTCATATGTCAAACTAAGAATGAAAGAGGAACTCACGCCTAATTTAATATGAGATAAATAAACAGAAGTAACTCAACCAGGACTCTAACCAAAGACTCTTGAGGAGCAATGGCATTAGCTAAGCTTCACAGATCTTTACTGTAGCAGTAAGCTGGAGATAAACCATTTTCTAAAACCTCTCTGTTCATTATTTGACAAACCGTACACATTGCGAACCCCCCCAAATGTAAGCACACCACAGAAATACCTCATTTTATATGTAGGGGGGTGGGAAATAAAAGTAGCCATTGAGCAGCTTTCAGTCTCAGTCTTGAGTAAACCTAAGATCACTAGATAAAATAGCTCACTAAAAATACCCTACAACAAAACAAAAACAAACCCCACAACTTGGGAAAAAAAGTCTATTGTTCACACATTACCTGCATCTTGCACACTCCAACGAGTCACCAAATGTCTCCTGTCAATGGGATACATGCAATACTGGAAGTATTGTCATTTATTAGAGGAGCCTCAGAAAAACCTTGAATTCAAATCTCATTATAGGGGTCCATTTGTATACTTGCTATGTGGCTGACAGACATTAGCAGGAACACAAATTCCTGACCTTCTACCCTACTAAGAAAATTCCTCCCCAAGACTCGATGTAAATACAAAGGTTAGATTTCATTTTCTAGCTTACTGTGGTACAACAGAGCATATGCTCCAAAAGATACACAACACTAATTATCATGACTATCAATACCTTAGCACTGAGATTAAATATAGTTCAGAGAACTAGTGTAAAGTTAAACAGTGCTCATTAGCTGTAATGCTGAAAACATTTCTATAGCTTATTTTCATTTAGTCGAGCTTGATTTCTTTGTGGTAACTAGCTTGGATATAAACATACTCAATAGTTAGCACTGCAGATTTTGTAGTCAAACATTCAAAACTACCTCACTTCTAGGTCCCGTTAAAAAAAGTTAACCTTGCACTGCTCTCAGTAAGACACTGATTACATACTATGAAAAGCTCAAAATGAAAACAACTGTACAGGAGAGAGGGGTTTTCTTTTCCACAAACCACAGTACTAAACATAAATGAAAGCCCTGCTGGGAATACGTATCGATAAATGTGGGTATGTTTGACTTGGTTCTCTGCATGGAGAGAGCAGGAGGAATCAGACAAGGATTTCACCATTTTATTTATTTTGCTGACTTGAGGTGCCAGAGGTTAAAGCTGATGTAAAAGCAGAATACAATAAGATCCTCTGTTTGCCAACAAGGTAGCCCAGCAGTAGGAACCATATGGTTTTACATACTGTCCTGACAACGACCTCAACATTAAGGGGTGAATCGCAACTCAAAGGATGAGACAACCTAACCTTCCCATATCTCATCCCTTTGGGCTTTCCCTGCCCAAAGGTCAGAAGCTGTGTCCAATTATTTATGCTTCTGATAAAGAAGAATCAATCTCAGGACAGAGATAAGACCATCACAGACTTTCCATGTAAGTGTTTGAAGTCCCATAAACCAGAAGATAAAAATTACATTTGAATATATTTGATTAAGAAAGTTACCATATGTAGGTAACTGTCTTTCAGATCTTAGTTACTTGCTCCCTAGTGTCCACCTCAGCGTGTTGCGAGAGTGAAATTCAAAGCCCCCACATTTCTAACAAAGAACCTAAGCTGTCAAGAATCTACGCCATTACTGGAATCAGAGCTCTCTCCTACAAGATGGATGGGACCTAGTCAGAAACCTGTCACATGAAAATACTTGGAATGCGCTTCAAGCCACAGGAAACAGGAAAAAAAAAGAAAAATCAGTATCGCTCCTGATTTATAACCCATGAAATGCAGCTAGTAATACAGATTTACTGATACGCTATGAAGTTCAAAAGTGCATTTCATAGTTGTTTCATATTCACATGTTCCAGAGCCAACATGCTAATTGGCAATGTTTTGGGAAATGAGAACTACAGCTTGAAATCCATAGGCCACTTACAGCTTACAATAGCAGAAAATGAGATGGAGAACACAGGAAGCTGATAACCGTAACACATGGAATTCCATTTTTGAAACAATAATGAAAACAATTTTTCCTGATGAACCTCTGTGATGCAATAGCCAAAACCAAATGAGTTAGGGAAGAAAAATAAAAAAGGTAAATATACACATTATCTTTGATGGCACCAAGTCCATTATTTCACATTCCAAAACTACAAGTGCTAATAGTTCTGTCATGAAAATAGTAATTTACGCCCTGTAACAGACCAAAAATACATTATCTGATTGTTTGACTTCATTTTTTCAGGAATTAAACATATCAAAAAAAACAGGATTTATAACTAAAAATCCCCGATGACATATCTGCACAGCGCAGCAGTTTTGGAATTCAGACATGAAATATCCTGCATTATTCTGGTCTGCTAATTTTAAATGCAATATTATCTCAGGCTAAATTAAAGACTGTGTTTACTGTAAGTACACTGCACATTTTTCCCTCCATAAACAAAAATACTTCCAATGGGAAAATAATTCTGTTGCCATTATCAATAAATCAGCAATTATTTACTTAGGTTGAATATTAAAAATCAGTGGAAACACTGAAAAATCACTGCACTTAATGCAGAGATTTGGGAAAGAGTATTATATTATGTACATATCTTAGAAGGCATTGCTTAGACTTGGAAGTATTGCCATCTATAATTGTGTGGACAGAGCTCCCAGGTAGCTAAAAATAATACAAGAACTTCTTTGAAATGATTGGATATCAGCTGTCATTATAAAGTATAACTATATACTTCATGTACGCCTACTTTGTACTGTAATTTCCCTTTCATTAAAGCATTTTTCACTCTATGAAAACTCAGTTTCTCACAAAAAATGCCAGACTGACAAGAAAAGGCAAAAGCCTTCTGCTTTGAAAAAGGGTGATGAGAGTTAAAGCAACTTTTATTATGATTTAGACAACTTTCCTCTACGCAGGTTCTTGAATTCAAGTATAAAACTGTAATTTTGTCCCTGAGGGCCATTTCTTCCTTTTCTTTTTGCACTAGCAGGCAGATCGCACTTAGAAAGAAGACCAAAGCTTAGTCTCTGTTTACTCTTGCTACTGCTGTTCAGGGGTTACATACTGGTTTCAGCAATGGTTTTGGTGTATTTCCTAAAGTTCAGTGTGGGGAGGAGGGGGGAAAACAATAAAAGCGAGCAAACCAGTTTCCTAGGAAGATATCTGATGAAGTTTTTGCAATCTTAGCAAAGAAACAAACATCAGCACGCAATGTAGGCCATTAATCACAAAGAAAGTCTCGTGAGCCTCCCGCAGCTGAAATTTGTTAACACTAAGCATTCAAATGATATTTATGAATGATCCCAGTTTGAACAAACTTTTTTACAGATGAAACATAAATGCACGGAGCACATTGTAAATTGTTTGTACTGCTCTATCTCAAAAAGAAAGGGTATCCTTTCTTTTTTCCAAGCAGAAAGAAATGAAAAGCACAGATTTTAGGGAAAAGAAGAAAAAGTTAAAAGTATCAGAAACCTAGGTGGGAGAAAAGAAATAAGGACAAAGGGAAGACAGGCTTACAAAACCAGGCCACAGAGAGAATGCCACTAAGTGACAAGAAATGAGGAAAGAACATGGCTGCAATCAGAAAAGGGAAAAGGATAAACAAATACATAAAATCCAGTGCAGAAGCAGGTATGGGTCAGAAACTGTTATGAACAAAGGAGCTGAGGAAAGAGAGCTGTAATTCAATCAAGTGAGAGACGGAGACAGAAACAAAAAATGAAAGTTGGGAAAAAAACAGGCATTGTAAACATAGAGGTGGTACTTCATACAGAAACTATTGCCAGCCACTTGAGAGTGTAGGGAAGAAGCAGACACCCAGGTCTGGATAGGCAAGTAGATACAATGAAAGGAGAAAGAGCGATGAGCAAATTCATGCAGCTTTCCAAAAGGTAGGAAGGCAATACCTAATCAAATCAGAAGGCTGTGAAGGTGTCAAAATATGGAAGCAATACACTCAATGTTCTTTGGAGCCAAGCTGTAGTGTGACTACAGCAAACTGGATATCTCCACATGAAGAGCACGGCAATTTAGCAAAGAGTGGCAATTTAGCAGTACTCAAGATAGGATGTTTTGGACATGAGTTTGGGTGGTTTTCAAGACTGTCTACCACCATGTAGGTATAATTTGAAATTACTTACTGCTGAGACACTGTCCTTCAGAAATAACCACTGCCTACTGCAACACTAAGCTTAAATAAAAACCAAATGAAAAAAACCCAAACACCAATCAAAACATACCCTGCCAAAATATACTCTGATATCACTTCCTTGTAAAGAGTACAGGAGTGTGAGTGTGACCTCTAACCACCACACAGAAAACTAATTGAACTTGTACATAAAATGAAGTCATGGCTCTACGTCAGCTTAAGTGCTGATTCTGATCTACCCTACACCTTCTCTTCTATTTCCTGCATTCGTGTTTAAGTGACAAGGCAGGGAGCCGGCACTGGGAAAAATCCATCTGATTGTCAACCTGGCAAAAACACATCAAAACCAGACCAAAGGAAGAAAAACAACCCACTAAGCCCTAAATAAGTCACAAGAACAGCTACTATGACCAATGGCCACAAAGTGTTAATACCAGTTCCAAGGCTGGGGCACTAAGAGAGGCATGGGGAATAGGGAAGACCTGAGGAACCACAAGCTGATATGTGATTACTGAGAAGGTGATCAAACAACTAATCCACGGAACCATTTCCAGGCAGACAAGGTCAAAGAAATCATCAGGAAGAGCCAGCATGGCTTCAGCAAGAGAAAGTCATGCTTGACCCACTTGATAAATTTCTGTGATGAAATGACTGGCCTAGCAGATGAGCAGAGAGCAATGGATATTGTCTACCTGGACTTCTGGAAAGCTTTGGACACTTTTCCCGTAACACACTCATAGAGAAGCTGACGAAGTATAGGCTAGATGAGCAGACAGCGAGGTGGACTGAAACTGCCTGATCACCCAAATTCAGAAGGATGTGATCACTGGTACAAAATCTAGCTAGAAGCCAATAACTAGCAGTGTGCCCCAAGCATCACCAATGGCTCCAGTCCTGTTCAACATCTTCATTAAGGATCTGAGTATACCCTCAACAAATCTGCTGATGAGATTTAACTCCTATGCCATTGAGGGCTGTGGTGCCACACAGGAGGACCTCAACAAGCTGAAGAAATGGTCTGACAAGAACCTCATGAAGTTCAGTAAAGGAAAGAGTGATGCCCTGCAGATGGGGAGGAACAACATACTTGTAACTTCTACTTCACAAAATTGGAATCCCCTGCACATAAGCACATCATCAGCCCACCAAGACCCAAACATAAGCAGCTGATTTTGATAAAAATCACCTCGATCCACATGCTTGCTTTCTAGATTACTTCCCCTTCCACACTGGCACCGCTCTATACATTGCAGCCAAGAGTTTATAACAGAACCAGTACTGCTGGTTTCCTGCATAATTTACAGAGCGATCCCATTGTGATTCTCAGAAGAGCATTCCTGTGGCTGGCACAAACCATTTGGCCATGAAAGTAAGCTGTCCGTCTCAGCAACAGCACCCGCAAGCACAGCACAAACCTCAGTAAAACAGTGCAGTTTGCAGGTGACATAAGGTTACACTGGTAACTTTGAAACTGCACTTTAGAGCATCCGCATGCATACAGGTCAGGGCAGGTCACAAAGTTTCTGCTTTAAATTACGATGAGAGAACTGGGATATAAACCAAGGATGAGAAACGAGAATCTGTACAGAAAACCTGTGCAAGGCCTTTTCTTCTTACATAAAAGCACTTCCACAGACACCTTCTTCTGAGATCCCTCAGACCTGATCAACAATATTTTCAGTTCCACAAGCCTGTACCCTAAGGGCTCATCTCCTTCATCTCATCAACAGGGAAGGTATTCCCACTTCATAATAGAACCACCATATCTGTTAACTCTTTCCAGGCTATACTTGGCAGCCATTCATTCAAACAGTCCTAATTTAGCCATGACAGATACTTCGGGGGGACTGCACTCATGTGATCCAAGTCAGGAGGAATGAAATGAGATTTCATTTAACTCCTCATTCATGACTCTAAAGAACAGTAGGAGCAAGCCTGTCTACCTGTTCTCCTTATTGAAACAATTTAGTCTTTAACAGGTTTCTGCGGTTGTCGGCATACACAGGGTAACTGCGATATGTGAGAACCTTTGATTTTGGGTTTTATAAAGACAAGATCAATAATCTTTTACAAATAGAATGAGGTATCCTCTGCATAACACTACAGGAAAAAAAACACAAATCACTTCTGTGGCTTGACAAACTCATGTCATCAACAGTACACACAACCAACTGCTTTGGTGGAGATAAGTTCAAGAGACAAAGAGAGACATCGACCTGCAGTGATGGGCAGATTTCTATTTACCCTGGGATGCGGTAGCTGAGGAGAGTACCAAAGAAATACTTAAATACTTTATTATTATATTAATTTCTTTAGCTGGGGGAAAAGAAAGAGTATAACCACATCAGAAAGGTAGAAATCCTCTCAGTAAAACAGAGATGTGACAAATGTGAGAAGTTGAAAAGGAGTTGGAACATAAGAATAATAGTCATGTAAGACAACTGCATGCTAACACATGCGCCATCATCACATGCTTCATTCTAAAAAGCCCGGCTCACTGTCTTACAAAAAGCAAGAGAAACAAGAATCAATACTCAACAGTCCTGAGCCCTGCAGAATCGCCATCCAGGAAGCAATTTAAAAAATCATAATGAGATAGATGATATTCCTTACAGGGAAGACTAATCCACATCACCACATGAATCTCTAGAGGGCAATGCTATACCTGTGCTGAAATCATCCTTTGCATCAAATCTGATATCACAACACTGCACACTATGCAGCTCTATGAAAAAAGTCTTGCCGAGTTATTGCAATATTGTAAACGTGTGCTGGCAGGAAAGTACTTTGAATTACCCACCTCATACCAAGCCTGGGAGAAAGCACCGTACAAAACTAGCAGCTAAAATTGCTAGCAGGAAAGCAGCCTGTGCCATTTTTGTTCTGGCCGTCTTGTCACTATAGAAAGCCCTTTTTTCCCCATATCACTCCTGAACCGTTTGGAGGTCACTTCCCTTTTATTTCATATCTAAAAGTGTAGGAGATCATGAAGAGTATTTAGCAAACTGCTATACAGTATTCTTAGGTACTGAAACAACATTTCCTTTGGCATATAAAACTTGCTCCTGTGCTTTACATCTTTTAACGATCAGAAAACCAACCAACCAAATCTCCAACCATGAACAATGTAAATACCCTGGCATGAAACTATGTGAGCTAAAAGTTAATTCTACATTTTCAAAACAATCTTTTTCCCTACACTGATGAGCTTAAATATAAACCAGTGTAAAAAAAAATCTGACTCTCAGAATTACTTAAGGTCCATACTTGTATTCCTGGTTTATAATCATAAAATATAGCACTAACTTAAAAACAAAGATTTAGTTAGAATTAAAATTATTCAAAATGTACTAAATAACTAAAAGAGATGTACACAATAAAGAATATAGACAGATTGGTTGTGGAAAATGAAGAACTCTAAGCAAGTATCTATCCTACAAAGTAGGTCACAGAAAGAAAGAAAAAGGAAACTTAAATGTTCCTGACAGTGAGATAATGGCACTTTTTTGTAGGAGATAAGTTCAGGAAAAACTATTTTTACTGCTACATTTATTACTTGAAACGTAGTAGTACTAAGAAGGCACAAACCCATTGTGCAAGGTGTAATATGAATAGGTAAGAATGACTCATGTCTGGCCAGAAAAAGCTTTCAGTCTGAATAGTAGATGCTATTTTATAAGTCCCATGCCTTTCTGCAATGAATTATCACAGCAAGAAGGATACAACGCATCTCAAAACAGAAGTTCACGTTTTACCAGTCTAAGTGTCCTGGCATACAGTAAGTGTAATGTCCTATTTAATGTAACTACAAATGAGAAAACTCAAGTGGACATCTCCTTAGCATTTGAATGCAAATGTTTGTACATACAAATGGACAAAGTCAGCTCTTAGGCCACTATTTTCTGAACAAAGACTTTAGCTATAAAGACGTAACTGGATCAAGCTTGCCTAAAACCATCTTTCTGCCTGCGCTACCAGCACTTACCAACCAATATTCAGCTAACAGAAAATACATATGACAACTAATTCTAGAAATCAGGTCAAAGTGAAATTTTTCACTCAGACAACTTACTACTAAAACCAAAAACCCAATCCTGTTTGGGGACAAACAAAACTAGTCACAGATTCTGGGCACGACAAAGCATCAAGGTAACATTCTGCGAAAAGCATTGCTTGCTTTCACTTTAAATGAATAAACAAAGCACGTTACAAGCATTTATACAAAAAAAAAAAAAAAATGTGACATAATGCAGGAAATAACATACAGTAGGTATTTTCTTTGCCTAACAACTCTGTATCAGACCACTCTTTCACTACTCCATTTATTTTCCAATGAAGAACTGGTTTCTTTAGCAATAAGTTCTTTGGTATTCTGTTATCTTTGCTCTGTTTCCCCTTAGCTGCTCTTTCTCTCTAAGGAGAGGAGTGTGGGGCAAGCATAACTTAGCAGCCCTCAAATGATATGAAACATTTGCCTGTTCACTCAGACAGCAAAGCCCCTTTAAGTACACTTTGCATAAACAGACCTCTAACAGCCTTGCAATTATCAGTCATTTGAATCAAGTGACCAAAGCAAAGGTTAACCTGGAGTAAAAGAAAGCATGGCAACTAATTAATATGTCAAAGTAGCACTCTGCTAAAAGAGTTAATGAAGCTTATGAAGGACACATGTGTGCCCCTTGTTGTCCAGGCCTGCCTCTGCTGCACGGTGCAGCTGAGTTAGGTTAAATTGCATGTTACTTACCAGGCAGCCACCAGGACCTGAGTGTCTCCAGCACCCTGCCTTGGTCCTGAACTGCAAGCCAAAGTGATTAGGCAGTAGTGATAGCTGAGGACAGTTAGCCCCCCAAAATGGGCTCCTAACATGGCAACCAAGACCAGGGGTACAGGAAGAATGACAAGGTTTTTCTGTTGAGCTTCATATTAAAGCCATCACCAAAAAAAGCCCCCAAACTACTACCAAAAAGCCCATCCACACACCACAATCCTCAATGCCTGTGCAGCTGTTGGCATGTGTAAGAAGATGCTAATCAACTCCAACCCAAACTATTCTATGATTGCCATACTTAGTCCACAGACAGGCAGTGACAACTTTCAGAAACTAGCAATAAAACAGATTTATCCATGACAAAGAGAACCATTTCACATGCTCCTCCTCAAAGAAGTTCCTGATGTGAGCTACGCTTCCACATGGAAAGACTAGTACACAGTCCAGTCCTGCTGCCTCAGAGAAATTATTCTTCTCTTTGTTTGGAAAACCAGTGCACTGTAAAGTAAAAATAATCTGGTAACTTCAATTCACATGAAAATATACCCCAAAATATTAGCCTACTGCAAAACAAAACGCATATGAAATACAGCACATAAATGTGATTTGGGAAGAGTAATTTTATAGGTAAAGAGAAAATTACTTTTGATCTGTACGTAAAAATCCAGCTAGTTTTAGGACCACTGAATAGTCTTTGAAGGCTAAATTATTTACATATTTTGGCCTGTTAATCTTCCCTTTTTCGTTACATTTAAAATTGTACCTTTGGTGAGGGCTTTTTTTCATTACTGAAAATTTAAACACAGTTATTTCCCCTGAACTTGGCGTTCAGTCCTTTTCTCCAGAAAGGAAATTAGGCCTATACAGCTCTAAGCTATCAAATCCTTACAGTATTACTCCTTTCATAGGAAGAAGATAAAAATGAATCAAGACTTAAAACACCTATTGTGATAAGTTCAAAGAAACACACAAAAAAAGCCCCCAAAGAAGCATTCTGTCTCTTCTTACTCAGCATCACGGCATTCACTCCTTTCCCTCAGAAGTCATCAAGCATCCTGATGAGTTCACATTGGATCATTTCCAGCACTTGATTCTTTTTCCACGGATGCCTGCACTGCACACTGTGACACCATGAAATCAAACCTGCAAATATATCACTCAGGACAGCAGGCATTCCCAACATCATTTTCATGCTTTAATTACCAGGAGTATCAATTGGTCTTGTTAATCATAAACCAAGAAATCCACATTTGCATAATTTGGACCTATGGACAGATTAAAGAGAAATATTCGCCAGGACTCTGCTCTTCTTGTCACAGGCGAGCCTGCTATAAGCATGTGCACAGAAGAACTTGACTGAGAAACACACCTACCTAGAACCCAAAATTCTCGTGTTTTGGGTTTTTTTACAAGCTGGGACAAACAGCAGAACTGAACTGTAACAAAACCAAGCTAATAGGAACAGAACAAATTCGAATTTCTAAGAAAACAACCTCTTTTGTCAAGCAAACCACACGCTTGACAAAGATCCTTATGCATGCAATACTGGCAGCAGTGCTCGCTCCAGAAGGTGCACACACTTTCTCAAGAACACCTCCAAGAAACATATTCAAATGAAAGGCTTGTAGCCTTTTCACAAGGTATTTGCATGCCATCCAAACTCAGCAGAAAGATGACAGTGTCTAGAGAGAGGTGACATTTCAGTAGTACAATACACTTCACGTAATTCCCGACACATATCCTACATGAACCTCATCAGGTGTTTAGGGAATCAGAAGCTGACTACTGAAAGCGATTTCACACATCCTTCAGCTCTCATCAGATCTGCATGCAAATGTGACACTTTTTGGAATCGGACAGATTTGTAACACACTTTAGAGAACTTAGGATCCCAAACCAACACAGAAGATTAAGCTAATCACACGTTACACTCTCTGCAAAAGGCAGAAATCAAGGCAGTTCAGTCTGGTTTCCCGAGAACACAAGGTTTAAATCGTTATGTCAACCAATTTTATTCTTCCCTTCCCCACCCATACTGCTACCATTACCTTTGGAAATTCCTGGGCAATTTCAGCTAAATTTTAGAGGATTAGGTCTCAAAGGATTTCAGTGAGTTTTAGAAGTCAGTGGTCAGGTAAAGGACAGAAAGACAAAGCCCCTTACAAAGGGCAAGGCTACACCTACATTATGGCTTAACAGCTGCTCCGGGTCCACACACACACATGGTTTCAAGAGCACAAGTCCCAACACAAAAAGGCTGTCGGTTGTCCATGGGAGTTAAGGGGCAGTGAAGGAAGATGACAAGTGCGAAGTGAGAAAACTAGTGTACATAGGAATCAGTCTGAAGCTCCTTAAAAGTAATGACAATGGACGCAAAATAATGGCATTGCTATTAAGGACAGAAGCCGCAGGACACATGTAGGCAAACTAGGGTTAACATGTCAATCTGGAGAAAATAAAATGGCCTTGCTCTGCCACTTGTGGAACAGGCTACTGAATTTGTCCAGGTAAATTCAGTAACACTAACAAAATGGTCTGAGCTTCATTGCATTTAAGCCACTGCACTTAAGGAAGTACAGCTGAGTGAGTAAAAGCATTCTGCAACATGTGGCAAGGCTCTCAGGAAAGTCAAAACCCACATACTTAGTGATTATAAGCAGCTTGAACAACTTAAAAGAGCTCACATCCTATTTTTTAATTATCTTACTCCTTCCAGTTTGAAAACAAACATTCATCCAGTGCTCCAGTTATCATCCTTTAGAAATCACTGCACTACAAGCTAACACCTTCTCTTACCATGAAGCAATAGCCTTATCCCACCTCCCATGGAACATTAAGTGGCAATGGGAAGTGGCGATGAGTCAGGATGGTGAGTTTGTTCTATAGGTCAAAATATCCCGACAGTGTAGAATACAAAGGGTAGGCTGACTGCAGAGTTATGAATTCTTTACTAAAGAGCCTGTAATGCCTACTGATAGAAACCATTCCCACCAGATCCTCAAAAAGACAGGAATGTGGAAAATAACATCATTTCCTCTCACTCTTCGCAGAGCCGCTGAAATGTCAATCAACAGTATGCTCTTTGAAACAAGGAAATCTAACTGTGCTCCACTGTGCATACGCATTATGATACCACTTAATTAGGCAATTATCCATCTTTTTTCCCCCCACAGGACCTGCATGTTCCAGTAGAGTGGGAAATTGTGCTGAATAGTAAGATCTGGTCTGGATTCAGGTACTTCTGGAGAGACACAATTTACAGGGTAATCAAAACTTGTACCCCAACTTCTGGCCACAGGTCAAGATGCCCCTGGATTTGGTTCAGTGGATCTGCAGTATCCACTTAGATACATCTTAGGGCACCCATTCAGCAGAGAGCCCAGGCTGCAGAAAGACAGCACCTGATTAGGTTCAGCTTCAGGTGCTGGACACGCAGGAGCTCACCAGTCATGAAGAGAGGCAAGATCCACAATAAAGACCACAGAGAAAGCTCCCAGCAGTCAGACTGTGACAGAGCCATTGTACAGGCATTCATTTGGCATCTTACCTGGTAGCCTCAGAACTGTGAGGAGGTTTTCTTCTGGGATCTTTGGCAGTTAAAATAACTTAAAATGGCCTATGCTAGTCAGATATTTTTTGCCTCTGAGTGTAGAGGTTGAACAGTGCTTATGCAGTAAGTCAGTGTTTAACACTTGGACTCACTTTAAGTTTCTGAACTGATCAAATGAAGACTCTCAACATGCACTCATTCACTATGTTTTCCTTCCTTGGTCTCCGCACACATCAACACCAAGAAGCAGATCCAGAGATCACAGAGATTAAAGAATGGGGAAATAAACAAAAAAATTTCAGTGATTTTAAGGGATTTGGACATGGCCCTGAGAGATGTTTACAAGAAAAATATCTGGTCATACAAACACATCACAGCAGAACTCCTCTTAGAAACAGGGATTTGCTTAGATAGGCTAAAAAACTTCTTTATATCCACTTCCTCCCAAAGACATCCAAAAGACATTAGAGGTCTGCAGTGAGTGCTACCCAAAGAGGTGTAAGTTTCTGGGGCAACGTTAGGATTCTCATTAGAAAAATCACTAGGAAAATATTAACGACATATCAAAACAGAAGCTGGAAGACAAACTCCAAATTCATAAACCCAAATTAAAACCAATCAACTGTATAAAACACGTGTCTTCAGTTAACAAGCTAAAATCTTAAATCCTCATTGTAATACCTTTACCTGGAACACCTAGGGACTAAACTGAATAGACAAATGAGTCCCAACCTGTCAGCTCTTCAGTCAAATTTATACCTTGCAAATCAGCCTGAAAAATCTTTCTTTAAAGCCATATTTGCCTCAGAGAACTTGACTCCCAGTATTATCATTTCAAGGTAGTAATTATAAGTCAAACAACCTCTGCACTGAGAGATGGCCAGTCATAGCTAAGTTACGGAGTCACTGACCTGAACACTATTCTGCGCCCTCTTCTTGTTTTATTCAATTTATTAAGAGCTAACTCGAAAGTATTAATAGTTCTTTCACTACTCCAACAAGATAAAAGTGAGCTATCCTGGGCATGCTAATTGAAATATATTGTTTCCCGTCTTCATTAAACGCTTCAACTTAAAGAGCCTCATATTCACCCGCATCCAAAACCATGTAAATTGAATTAATTACGTATAAGGGAAACCAAGCACTCAAGGCAGAGAAAGCAACAAACACACCTGAAGCCTCCAGAAGCATTCTTAACCAAGTTATAATGCATGAATCCAAACAGAATCTTTTTGTTTCTGCTTTTGCTTTGCCTGGACTAATGACATACAGCTGTATTTACGCTGCTGAATAAGTACGTAAAATGTGCCTGCAACCTATGTAAGATAAGCAACGCATCTTGCTGTTGGAACATTAACTTTTGGCTCTTCTGACCTGTGCGCTCAAAACGTTCCGCCTTAATATCCCCTTCATTTTCTTTGCCCTGAATATTTGCACACACAGTGTGCAGACCTGTTTCATGTTCGCAACGCTAGAATTCCTAGCTGCACTTTGATCACGGCCCAGCGAGGGGTAATTTTCTACCTTGAACATGTCAGCCCAGAGAAAGGAACAAACTGTTCCCAGTCTCAGAGATTTCGAAACAAAAAATCCACAGTTGCCCAAGTTATCTGCTTCTTATCAAGATCCATGTTTGGCACCAGATGCATTTGATTCATTCATCATTGTCAGTGCACTCACACACTAATTATTTCAAATTGTTTCCTCAGGCAGAGGTCTAGGACAAATGCAAGCAAGCCAAAAATAGCAGTTATGAATAATTATTCATAATTTACCTCAAGGTCTGGGCCACTCTATCCCCACAACTTTTCTCACCACCTGTGATCCAGGCTAACAGCGGACTTCAAATCAGTTCAAGATCGCTTTTTATTCTTAATACAATGCCAACATTTAACCTTCCCATTAGCAGTTTTCGGATGCTTTCAACATTTCCAATAAAATGCCAACAAGGCTCCTTCTTTTCCTTCTTTTTTAACAATGCTTTTGTATTTCACAGCCCGACAACAAGTTTGCTAACAGAAAAAAATCTCAGAGACAAGGTCAACACATGCAACCTTACTGCGAGACTGTAGCACAAGCTCCTTACAAAAGTACAAGTCGTCTTCTTCGACCTCCAAGTAAATGATGACATTTCAAAAACTAAAGCTGTTTCGGTCCCTAGAACTTTCTCTATTATATGTGCATGGAATAAAGGACATAACCTTCATAACATTGACATTTCAAACAACAATAATAAAAAGCAAAAATTGATGAACACTTGTTCCTGCACATTTGGAAGTATCTGTTTAATTTTTACAGACAGCAAACTTCCACTGGGATCCAAACAGATGAGTGATAGAGGTGTAGAATGTCTGGCAGAACTAGAGCCGTAGTTCATTCACTGTAATGAACCTACTTCTATGTTGCTCTGATTTAAGGAATTAAAACTACAGATTTAAAATAAGAACAGCTGAAAGAAGAACCCCCACCCTGAACGCTTCCAGGAGAAACGTGTCTCATACTGAAAACTAAGAGCATGTTCAACTAACTACTACTCCAGTTTGGGAGTACACTACAGACATTTCAATTTCACAGACAACAGAAGAGACGTAATAGTAGCTGGAGCTAGCAATGCACAAATTACAAGCATTGCTTACTCAGGGAAAACCACCTATGAACTCCTCCATTCAGGTATGAATACACAAACATCCGACCTCTTAGGGATGATAAATACTCCACTGTTCAGTAAGCAGCGTTAAGACATGCAGGAACCAGTCCAGCTAGATTTTGAAGTCGCTTAAGGTAAGGATATTTCTATCTACTTCCTGATGCAAGACAACCAAAAACATCAAAGCAGAGAAATAATTCCCTAAAAAGGTACATCCAGTACCAAAATGTAAGATATAATTAATAAAACAACACAGAGAGTAAAATATGAGTTCAAGCTGTCTTCTGCATAGCTCCATAAAACATTGACTACAAATAGATCTTCTGTTAAAATGAAATATTCCTAAGATACTCAAGGGTGAGGTTTACTTGGTCTGCTCAGTTCTAAAGCTGACACACAATTGTGCATCATCAACAGACCTTTGACAGAAGACAAAACAGTGCGTTGCAAATCAGCGCTTACTTAATTTTGCAAACAGAAGGGAAAAATCCAAGCTTGCAGTGCAACTCTTCCAAGAAGCTCTGGCATCTCTGCCTGGGCTGGAAAGAAAGCTGCACATTGGATGCCTTTGCATCACATTATTTTGGGCAACTCCTGCTGAACGGTATGGAGCAAACTGCATATTTCTAAACCACAGATAAAGTAAACTTAAAGGAATGCCAAGAATGAATACGGAAAAGGGAAGAATGTAAATCTACCTCCTCTATAGGGCATCTCGGTGGCCATCATGTAATTAAAGTCTCTTATATGTGTACTTTATACAACTTGTTTGACACTGCAGGTATGAAGTGATTATTATCAAAGCATTTCATACCAGAAAATAAATAACGTTTGGGACCTTTCATTTACATATTTTGCCATCTTGCCCACGTCATGGCCCCATTCCTAGGATCATCTGCAATAACACATTTCCTGTAGCTGAAAAAGATAGCACTAAAGTCTGATCTCAATTCTGTGTTAAGTATAGTTGTGGCTGATTTACTATAGTGGAAGTCTGTTATTTACTTATATATTTATGTTTACTACAAAGAGTTAGAAAGCGCTTCATGATTTGTAGAACAGGTATCACCAGGTCCTCCAAGACTGAATTAATGCAACCATGGTGGACTCAATTCTGGGATTCAAGAGTCCTTTCTCCACTTTTATTTTCCAAAAGGAGAAAAAAAAGGCATAAGCTCATCCTTCAGCTGCTTTCGATCACACACACACCTTCAAAGCAAGGCATAGGCTGCTAAATGCTCCTCAAAGCAGATTATTTTTATCATAAGCTACTTGAAAGCTTTGCCATGACTGAAGTTTTCACAAGAACTAGAACTGACAGTATAAACGCCAGTAATCACCATTTTTCTTTGCTGCCACTATACATGAAATTTACCACTGATACAGACAGAAATTAGTGGCTAAGATACACAACAGAAGAATTAGCTTTGTTTTTTGAACCTGGTGGAACGTAATTTAGATCTGCATTCTAATCACTCAATCAATACAAATTAATCAAAGAGGTTTAGAAGGAGCTAGCTTTATTTTCTCTTTGTCACATTGTGATTTTTCAGTGGCAAAACCAAACAAAGAACCACAATTTCCATAAAATGTATTACAAGTTCAACTGAATCTCAAGTAGCATTTCTGTTGAAAACAGGAGCTTAAATCTTAATTTGGCCTAATATTCTTTTCTATAGGGAATCACATTTTTTTAATTGCAGAGTTAAGGTTACAGAGCATATTACTTGAAAATGCTTACAAAAAACATACATGTAATTTCCTATTATTCTCTAATTCAAGTATGCTGGGAGAGAGATAAGCAATATGTCAAAGCCCAAACTTGAAAGTTTCTTATGCCCCCTGTACAAGGAGGAATTTCTTTCAATGAAATTAAACCATGAAACAGTTATTTTCCCTTCAGGTGATAAACAGTACCTAGCATTCCTGTTTACTGTCTAAATCAAAATTATTTCCCTCTTTCACTATATCCGTACCTCTAATTTACCACAGTGCAGTGTAACTTCAGCTTTGTGCACAAATTGGAGGCAAGCAACTAATGAAGCATTAATAAACTGTTACTTTCAAAGAGAACTATTACTGTTCAAACACTTTACGTGACTCATTGGTTTCATTTGAGCAGTCCTTCTGCAACCATTGTTAAGTCACACATTGCCATTCTTACAGACATTTGACCTTCTCTTCACTGCTGATCATCACTTACTACGCATGGAAAAACTTATTAGATTCCTTCAAATGATACCTATGCTCCCATTAGTGCAAAACTGGGATACTGACCAGTAAGTTTGCTTTCTCCTATAAGCAACAGAAAGGGAAGAGCAATGGCAGAGAACCCAAAGAAAAAACAGAAAGGCAAATCACCGCTAGAGAACTATGAATTTTTGCTAAACAAACAAAAACCCAAATGGTCATATAGCAGTTATTTAAAGAATAAAGAAATACAAATCACTACTTTCATAAGATCCATCAGGGCTAAACTCAAAAAGCACTCATTAAAAACAAAACCCATTATGAAACAGGAGACTGATTATCAGCAAATAATTCATAACAGTGAAAGATATAACACAGGCTCGAAAAAAGATCTCCCAGAGGAAGCCCACTAGCTGGAATTTTAAAATTAGGCTGAATAACATATAAGAATATGCACTTCAGGGATCCAATCTGCTCATCTAGGGGATAAAATGATGCGCTTTCAAGTGTTTCACTTTCCCAGTTTAGCTGGATTTATTTTGCTTCTTTGTGCAATACCGGCTTAGGAGGTCTGGAATGAGAAAAGTGCTGAGAAGAAAGCCAAGCAGTAAGACCACCTGCATTCCTTCACAGAACAGAGAATAAATAGCCTGAGTTGGGCGGTAACAAATAGCTAATTTCAGCACATTACCATGTTCACTGCTAACCAGAATAGGAACAGCACAATCTTTTTTTTGCAGTTATATGCTAAAAAACCCGGGATGTATGAAAAAGCCAGAAAACAGCCTAATACCATCAAAAGCTTTCACAATTCTTAGAATCTTATTTGCTGCTTCCAAACACAATACAGTAAGATTTAAATAAATTAAGGAAGACTACCAAAAATGTAGATACTAATAAAATTTCCACTGATCTTACACATATTGCAGCAGTAGCTCTGTGGCTACTAAGGTGGAATCATTAGTGATCAGTTCTTAGAGGAATGATTTTGATGCTTGTTTGCAGTCCCTCCTCCAGGGGTGGGAGTCCACAACTATCCAGTTACGGCCTCAATTATTTTAACACTTCTCTACCTATAGCTTTCTCTTATGTGTTTTACGTATTGGGTAATGGGAGAAAGATGCAAAGTTCAAGATATATTCAATACTATTACCTTCCATGGCAGCGTTGAAATACAACAGTGCTGCTTGAAGTACTAGATACTCAAATGCCATCGGTTTTGATCCGAGAGCAAAAAGTGTTCTAACCTACAAGGTCTCACACTGCTCCTGTGGTAGCGCATTGGTTAGAATCTCCAAGGTAAGGCACAGTGTTTCCTGCTCTTCTGTACTTGCCAAACATACTTCTCATAGTCATAAATCTCTGCAAACTCCAAG
>JAOEHY010052566.1:2029-13174 GCA_025447955.1 Psilopsiagon aurifrons
GTCTGTCTGGCAGTTTAGAGTACTCCGAAGCCTCTTCTTGCTTTCACGTGTCTGTCTAGCATAATATCACAGAAACCTAGAAGGCCTCCTCTAAATCCTGTGTAATGTCTGCCAATCCCTTGGAGTTCTGTCAGAAACAGGAGGTCATCCCAGATGAAAGTACATGCCTCTGTTCAAGCAATTGAACCTATCCATACAGTTCTTCATGCGATTCCCATGTCGTCTTTTCAGAGAGAACATTTAGAAACCACTTTTTCTAGATAACTTTTTCCAAGTGAAAGCCTAAATCTTGGTGAAAATATCATGATGTAATAAATTCATATGGAGACTTGCACCTTCAAGGGAGCAACATCCTTCCCAAAGGCCTGTAGGATTTGTGAAGGAAAGCCAAAGAGCATCTGGCTAAAGCTGGTGTTCAAAGGCTGTTTCATCAGCTCACATCCTGCCCGCTGGAGCTCACTGGAGGAGCAGCCTTGCTACCCATGAACTGTGTCCCGGCATTGCTGGATGCTGGGAGGTGGTGCTGTACCCCTGGGAAAAGATTTCCCTCACACATAAGAATGCAATGCCTTGCTGCTCAATGCAGACAAGCACTAAAGTAAAAACAAGGAAAATAAGCATTTACAGTATTCAGATGCTAACACCACATTTACTGTGTGCACTGGAGCAGCGATAGCCAAGGCCCTTTGCCTGATGCAGCATGGCTTGCTGCTGCTGTACTTGAGGGAGCTGGAGGATTGTGCCAGTGGGAAGCAGATGCCAGCCTCTTCAGGAAACAACAGGATGAGGACATCCTACCCTGCTGGTTTCTCTCCTCCACCTCTCCATTCCAGCTCTGCTCCTTATCTTCCTATTCCACTTTCCAAGTCAGAAACAATCTAACCTTACCATGGGACCACCAAAACAACTAGCTGCAGAGCTCAGAAGACTTGAATGGCTCTGTGTGTACAGAAATTGAAGAAGTGTGTTTATTCAGCTTACATATAAATGTAGAGCAAACCAGAAGGTTTTTATATCCTTTTCCAGCAGCTGTTCAGCCACTTAACAACCTTAAGGCTACAATTTTCCACTGAATTAAAATCCTTGTTCCAGCACTGTCAAGTTATCCTCAGGCAGATCAAACTCAAATGCAAACCTTTCAACCCAACTCCAGAAGAGATTCCTGTGATTCATACCTTAATCTGGCATTTACTTTTAACATTCCTCCAGAGAGCTGCAGATCCCCAAAGTTAACTTCAGAAAGCACCTGGCAAGATAAAGCCACCTTCCCACCAGACAGCAAACAGAACCTGTTAACAGCCATCATGGCATTAAACAGCAGACAAGTCACTACTGGCATTAAATACCTGTCTGGGTATCTCAGTGCATTACTGCTTTATACAATGCAACCTATGTTTTACACAAGCATGATGCAAAATGATAGTCATCCTTTATACACATCACATGTGCAGCTGACACTAGTTCTTTACAGAGTCTGTAACAGGAGCCACACAACTCTGTAAATAACGCCGTGTCAGTGAATGCCTTCAGCTCTCACGTAAAAAATTGCCATGACAAAGAGTTTCCTTGCCATTCCATGTGCTTTTCTGTTGTCCTAGTTACAGGATTTTATTAGATTTCTCAGCTCTACAAGAACATCTGAGTGAGTTCATCAAACTTTGAAGTCAGTCCTGCTCTAAGTGGGGAGCAGGACTAGATGACCTCCTTCCCACAGTAAGTTTTCTGTGATTCTAAAATTGTGATGGTTGTGAAAAGCAGGACAAAAGGAACAACACTACATTTCAAGGGCAAATCCAAACAAACTGGGATTTACCAGAGGGCCTTGTTGAGTCTTCAGAGAATACAGATCCCCCTAGGGTATCGGGCAGCAGCCACTAAACTAAGTTGAGCCTCACACAATGTGTGTGAGGTTAGTTTAATTTAAACCCTCCTAGCGCCATGACATGAGGGACTCCACATGACTCCTCTGGGACAGGCCCAGAATGTAAAATCCAGGAGTCTCTGTGGCTGCTGGTGACCCAGTGAAGGATGCTCTTTCCTCTAGGCGTTACATACAAATTGTGGTTAAGCAGCTTTTCCCTGACAAAACTTTTCAGTGGAATTAATGCTTCTGTTTTCACTGCAAAGGTTTCTTTGAAAAGTTTTATCGGCTGAAAAAGATTATTTAGAAATAGAAGTAGAAAAAGATTATTTATTTAGATTTTGAAGAACTGTGAACTCATTTTTCAGTTGTCGGAAGCCACTTTCCATGAGAAGTGTCAGTCTGCTTCCAATGTGAACTGGACTTTTTATTATTTGTATTTAGGCTTCTTAAGGTATTTTAATCAGAATAATTACATCAATTCTATATCTTACGTAATAATAATTATGATTATGTTCATTGAATTTATAGAACTACGGTATATGTCAGTGCTAGAACAGAATGCAGCCTATGGGATGCAACAGGTGATAATCAGAGGACATTTATGGAAGGGAAAAGGAGAACAAACTAGTTTTGGGATGGAACTTAATACATTTCCTAGGATATAATGTGATGATGATGCAGAGCCTAGGACTCTCTGCAGACTTGTGCCTCTACATTTCACTCCTCTCAGCGTGACAGATGAGAGTCATATCCCTCAATGCCCACGTGGGAATCATAAAATGGTTTGGGCTGGAAGGGACCTTAAAGATCATCTCGTTCCAAGTGCTCAGTTGTTGCAGGGTGGCACCACAACTAACACAGATCACAGTGCAAGTGTTTCATTCAGCTCACATAATGCAGGACTGCACAGTATTCTGCTGTACAAGGTTTTGCTTTGTCTGAAAGTGCACAGTCTGAGCTTTGATCACTCCACTCAGTGAAGGTCCTCGGGTGGTTTTTCTTTGCCATATTCAATTTACTAATCCAAATGCTGACCAGACATTGCTGTGGACAAATGAGCTCTTGGTTACTTCAGCTGCCTAACTGCATGTCAGCCGGCTGTAGTCTTCCCTTTCTTCATGAGCTGTTGTGGATCATACCCACCAGTTACTGGGCCTTCAGTGAGAGGGAGCTGACCTTCAGCAGCTTGGGTGCCGAATGCAAAATGATAGTCATACTTTATCCTACCTACAAAACAGACATTTTGCTTGCAACTCTCCTCCAGGGGAACTTATTTGAGAGGTTAAATCCTGAAAACATAATGTACAGATACATTGGCATTTCCTGCATGCCCACAGAACCTATGGGGGAAAGCATGAGGCTTAAGAAAAGAAAGGCTCTCCAAGAAACCATGCCTTCATACCTGCAAACACAGTATGGTATCAGGTTATTGAAGTCTCTGCACTGAAATGAGAACCTGCCTGCTGTTCCCAAATTCCACATTTATTCTTCCTCATTCCCCACCTTTTACTGCCTTTCTGACTGAATGGCTTCATCATTGGACCTCGAATAAATATCTGTTTCACTCTACTTAGTTAAAAGCTACAAGTTTTGATAAAACCAGTATTTCTGATGGTCTTGGAAGGTTTTTCTTCCTTTCTGTTTTAAATCTCTTTGACTCTCTGTTAGCACTTTAGCACAGACATATTGAGTTGCCACTAGCTTTTTGGATCAATAGGTGGAGGTGCAGGCAATGTAGCAGCCTTTCTGCATGTGACAATGCTCCTCTCAGGATTCTTGTCTGAGTTTGGATATTCCTGGGAAGAAGCAAGGAAAAGGGCTTAGAGCAGGGGAGTGGGATTTAACAGGAACTGGTTTGCATTTTACTACCTCAGACAATGCCAAATACATCATGTTTTCAGAGGAAGGTAAATCCATCACTGCCTCACATCTTCTTGCAGCAGTGGGGTGGAGTGAAGAGGTATGTCCCTCGTGCTCATGAAGATGGCTGCATTCACCCCTAAAAGGTTATAATCACAAACTGCCAGAGGTTAGGGCAGGAGATCTGAGTTGCTTCTGTTGGCAGAGTTCCTCATGAGACATGTAGCACTTTATATGAACAGCAGTGTTGCAGAGAGGGCTTTTGGGATGGATTAACTGAGAAACATAGCACTTGTGTAACAGCAAGCTTAGGCCGTACTGAAGAAATCATGGCTAGAGAAATGAGAAGATAATCAACAAAAGCCAAGTATTGCTTTTCAGCACTTGGAAAACAAAGGGAGTTGATTATTTTATTTTGAAGCAAGGCTTTTGTTTAAAAGCAGACACACAAACAAAACCCCCACAACCCTCCCAAAGTCTAATTTAAAACAGGGCTTTATAAAAGGAGCTGAAATACCTCTTGAGAGTTGGTCTCAGAGAGTAACAGTTTTGTTACCTGCAGACAGGACTACAAAAATGGCTCCAAGAAGCACCTCAACACCCTCTCAGATGAAGGAAAGCAACTGTCTTGTTGGACAACAGCATGCTGCAGTGTGTCTCTCTTTATATGCTCTGTCAGGCAATAACATTATTTGGGTATTGGTTAGTTTCATTGCTTCAGGAAACTGTAGGTCTTGTTCAAATTCTGCAGTGTCTTGTAAATTATCAGATAGGCATTAAGTCAGGCAGAAATCATTCAGAAAAGGTTAATGCTTTGATTTTTGCTGATCATAAAGGGAGGCAAGATTGGATGGACTTTTATTATGGTTGGCCTTTGATGGATTTCTTCTCCTCTCTTATCTGCAACCATTAGGTAAGCCCACCTGAACACACTGGCACTCCCAGTGTCAGAACAAAAAGGCAAGCAGGCTGCAAATCCAGCCTCTTCCATGTTGGCGCAACACAACCTCTGAGAAAAGCAGTCTTGCAGTCTTGGGCTGTCTGTTCACTGGGAGCTGTTGCGAGTCCAACAATGTTTAGCTCGGGCTGCAACATATGCATTTCACAGGGTCCCATAAATGCCCAGTGAAAAGGCACTGTAGGAGATCACACCTTAGACACTTCTCTTCTTGCCAGAGCAGGATTCTTCTCTACAATCTATTATTTGAAGCTCTGTTCTGCTTTAATGCGATTTAGCTTTAAATTAAATGGGATTTTTTGCCACCCGACAGAGTCTGACACTTGCTTCTATGAACAAAGTATTGAACCACTTAGCTAGCAGCATGATTCCTTCGGGCAAGCACAGAGTTACCACCTGCCTGCAGATACCCATCCCACAGGCCAGGATAATTTTTCTTTATTCCAGTGCTTCCTTTCCTAATTATAAACCTCTTGCACTGGCTCAGACAATTCCCCTCTTCATTGCCACTTTTAAAAATCTTTAATTACTTGAGATAAAACCTTGAACTATCTTCACTGTGTCTCACAACCCATTTTCCTTGTAGGCATGTGCCATCATATGCTACATTACAGCTAGTGAGAGCAGGCTCCTAGAAAAAGGAGAAAGCTCATTTCAGAAGAGGAAGGCCCAGACTTAAGAATTGAGTCGCAGCATCCAAGTCTGCTTTGACATATATTTTTTTCATGAAACACCCTGAGGACAAGAAACAAAAAAAGCTGATGGTATACTTGGGAGTGGAGAAGGACTTTATTAATTCTGCAGTCTTCCTTTGCCTTGAGAGGCAAAAGGAGAACCTAGTGCTATAGGTGGATGTCACAGGACTCTTCATCTTGGTATAGCACTTACATATAATGCACTTTCTAAAAGTGCATGGGTAGAAGATACTCCTTGCATGGGCACTCATTCCTCTGCATGCACTATTTTCTTCTTATTATTCTTAATTTCGGTATAGTACTCACACAACTCACTTTCTACAAAGTAGAAGATACTCCTCAGCAACATGCTTCTCTGAGTGTGTTATTTACTCTGTCAGAGGCTAGTTTATATTCCTTTTATACTTTTCCACTCATACTCTCACAAACCTGACTGCAATTGTACTTTCCCTAGTGATAGGAAGATTATCACTTTAGAAAAGATTACTACTGCAGTCAGTGATCATGACTTCAGAAATAACCCTGAAATGCAGGGAAAGACCATTTCCAAGAGAGATGCTGGAGAACACAAGATTGTTCTCATGTCCCCTGGGGAGTGCAGCAGTGCAGCGTGCTCTGCACCTCTCCATTATGTTCTCACCTCAACCCCTCTCACTGCTGTATGGAGCTGAGCTGCTTGTGCTGAGCCCCTGCCTGAGGTTTGAGAACAGCTCCCCACTTTAGTAGGATCAAGGCTCCACAGAGGTATCTGGTGGCTAGTCTCTTGTCTTACTTGACCAAGCAGGGAAGTGAGGGGGTGTTCTGCCAATCGGAGTTGTTTTGTAATGCAGGCAAATGCACATTCACCTGTCACCTAAGAAAGGAGATGTGCTGCATAGTTCTCTCTGCGTGTAGTCTCTGCATTATATGTACAGCTGAATTTCTGAATGTGTAGTTTGTGGTGTGGTGTTTGTGGCTGAGGCATGGATTTCTGAGCTGAAACTTAGGTCCCACATCGTATACTTGTTTGCAACTATAACACAAATTACAACTTGTAATGTCCTTTGCAAATGTAGACATCTTGTTCCTTTGGCAATGTAGACATCTTGTTCCTTTGCCTTCTCACAGAGCCAACAGCTGGCTGTCATCCAGTCTTTTTATGGTAAATAAACAAAGATCTGGAAGCAAGCCAGTGTAACTGCCACTACACAACTCAGAGCCTCAGTGAGCTAATTCCTTATCTTGATAAGGTCCTTCCAGCTATACTTCATACTCCGTTAGAATAACACCACCTATTGTGCATGTGTCTTATTCCACCTTAACCCCTAGACACCACAATAAGCATTGGCTGGAGCAACAACGTGAAGGAGTATCCAGAACACAGGAATGGAGAGGGCTGACCCACTTCTGTCACATAACATGCAGCAGGACACTGAGCCCAAGAACAGCTCTGGCAAGCACATGCTTAACTTCTTCCTCAGTTTCTTCATTAAAAGTCATATTTGCACAGTAGCACAGTAATGTATTTAAGCCTCGTCAGCTACCCAGTTTTTGACATACTCAGGATCCGATGAAAACTTCATAGACGTCAGTCCAGCAAAAGAAATTCACAGAATGGTTAGGGTTGGAAAGGACCTTAAGATCATCCAGTTCAAACCCCCCTGCCATGGGCAGGTATGCCTCATACCAGACCATGTTACCCAAGGCTTTGTCCAACCTGGCCTTGAACACTGCCAGGGATGGAGCATTCACAACTTTCTCAGGCAGCCTGTTCCAGTGCCTCCCCCCCTCACAGTAAAGAACTTTTCCCTTATATCTAACCTAAACTTCCCCTGTTTAAGTTTGAACCCATCACCTGTTGTCCTATTGCCACAGCCCCTGATGAAGAGTCCCTCTCATGCATCCCTGGAAGCCAGGAACATAAATAGCCCCATAAAATAGCTCCCATGCCACGTGTCCCAGCCTCATGCAAGTGTCCCATATCCTACCCAACTTGTAAAACCAGCAGGTTCTCTGGAAAAGAAATGCATGTGTGCTCAAGGCAGCTACCCAGAATGAGCAGATACTTGAAAGACGTAGCTCTCTTTGTTCCCCATTCACAGAATGGAGATGATAATTCCAGCTCTTTGCACATGATGCTGGATAAAACTTATTCATCAATATTTGTGATCCATGGGTATGTAAAGGTAAAAGCCCCATGGGATCCTGAAGAAAGAAGGGAATTAATAATTAGGCAGCTGGTCTGAGGGTTATGTAACATGCAGTAATTAATAATAGCTTGAGCTGCACATCAAGTGAGGAGGATGAAAGGGACTATAGAAAACCAGCTCATTTGATGAAAAATGGCAGGATCCTGTGGGAAGAGGAGTATGTGATTATCTAATTAAGAAATACATAATTGTCCTTATGCTTAAGGGGATTAAACTTCAAGATTACAAGCAACCTCATTCCTAGTGGTTCTTAACTTTTTCTTGACTAGCTTTGCACCTTTACTGTCTTTTGTTGCTGGGTTTCAGTTCTCTTCCAGAAGTAAAACAGCAACAAACCCCATTCTGAGGAATAGCACTTTTGTCCCACACAGCCACTCTAACAAACCAGAGGGAGAAGCAGGTTTAGCTCTCCAGGGCTTCATCTTGAGTATCTTCCACTTGGGTGGAAGCAGCAAAAGGCAAAGCACATGGAGTACGAATCAGAGGGGGATAAACACCCATCACCAGGCCTTCCTGCTCTCTCTCAGCACCATTTTCTCTTGGTTTCTGCCTCCAGTGTTTAGAATCATAGATCAACTAGGTTGGAAAAGATCTTCAAGATCATCAAGCCCAACTGTTACCCCACTAAACCATGTCACTAAGGGCCTCATCTACATGGATCATGAAGACTCCAAGGGATGGTGGTTACACCGCTTCCCTGGGCAGCCTGTTTCAATGCCTCTCCCCTTCTGACAAGTGTCTTCACCCTGGATGTTTCAGTCCCATGTCTTGCATTCGGAGAAGCCCATGCTCCTCAGCCATGCTCTGCTTCCTGTCCTTGTTACAACTTGGGCAGCAGGAAGCACACAGAAGAGCATCAATGAGACAGTCCTCTCCAAACACTGGTGACTGATACCACTGTCACCCAGAAGAATTTCAGTTGCAAGAGTGACCTGCTTGGCTGTCTCCATCTGGAGTGTCCCACAGTGCTTGTGCGGGAGTGACACACATGGGATTCAAGCAGCAACAAAGAACTGAAGCATGCTTGGCACACCTCCAGATGGCACCTTCAGATCATTTCTCTACTGAGCATGCACTAAGGATATCTTTTCAGACGTTCGTTCCTTGGTGAAATTTGATTTCTAGTAGTTTTGAGGGGTTCTTTTTTGTGCACCTACCAATAGGAACTGGAAAACAAGTACCTCTATCACAGCTAAATTTCAACTTTCCATTCAAAAGCACGGAGTCACTGTAACTCAAAGACAAGTCCTAAACCAAATTCAAATGAGGTAAGTGTCACTGTCAGGACTGAGCAACTTGAGCTGAACTTTTCAAACAAGAAGTACAAATTTCAGTCCAAGCTATCACTTTGGCCAAGTTATGAGCAACTTAGTGTATTAGATTGCTATTTCCTGCATTCCTACAATGTCAGGATGTGGTTTCCCCTCAACCCTGCTGATAAGGGGAAAGGAGGTGAGGAGGAAGTGAAGACAACTGTGTGTCAACTTGTTGAGGAGCTGGTGTTGGCGACAGGGTTTTGGTTTCTATGACAGGGGACTTTGTTTGAGGATCAGCATCTACTTGAGAGGGATGGGATCCACTTTATTTAAGTGGGACAAAGGCATCCTTGCCAGCAGGATGGCTGACCAGGTAAAGAAGGGCTTTATAGTAAGAAAGATGTGGGAAGGAGAGTCAGCAGCAGCCACCAGGAAGGACTCACTGAGAAAGTGAAGGTTGAAAGCAGCCTTTGCTGCAGTGACCATGAGATCCTGACAGGAGGGAGCAGGACAAAACGTAAGCTCCCAACTCCGGAGAGACCAGACTCTGGCTTCTTCAAAGGTTTGCTCAAGAGAGATATATGGGATATGGCTCTGTAGGAGGGAAGATGGGCCCAAGAAAGCTGGTCAATATTCAGCAGTCACTTCCTCCAAGCTCAAGTGTTGCCCATCCTGATGAGCAGGAAATCAGGCAAAAGCAACTCCTGGCCCACAAAAAGGAAAGCCCATTCAAACTTAAAAGGGGAGCATACAGAGGGTGGAAGCAAGGATGCCTAACTTGGGAAGAATACAAACACCCTGTCCAAGCACACACAGATGAGGCTAGGAAAGCCAAAGATCAAGTGGAATTGAATCTGGTGAGGGGTGTCAAAGGCAACAAGGAGGGTTTCTACAAGTAATAGGTGACAAAAGGAAGACTCGGGAAAAATGTGGGCCTACTGCTGAATGAGACCACAAATCTGGACATGGTAGCATGGGATGTGGAAAAGGCTAATCCACCTTTGCTTCAGCCTTTACTAGCAAGTTCAGCCTTCAAGAATCCCAGGTCCCTGAGATCAGAAGTCTAGAGCAAGGAAAATGTGCCCTTGGTGGAAGAGGATTAGGTCAGGGAATACATGATCAGAGGCAATGGATGCAAACGAGAACACGAAACATTCACTGTGAACATCAGGAAACACTTTTCTTACAGTGAGGCAAAGTCACAGTAAAGGGAGGGTTTGGACTCTCCATCCTTGGAGATACTCAAAAGCTGTCAGGACATGGTCTTGGGCAACCAGCTGTAGGCTGGCCTACTTGAGCGGGGGGTTGGACCCAGACGGCCTCAAGAGGTCCCATCCAACCTGAACCAATCTGTGACTCTGTCCTGTTCTAAACTGTATAAACCAGTTATTTACAAGTGGTTGCTAGGAAGTATTCACCAAACGTATAGATGCAGAAATCAATCTTCACATACAACATTTACATGTTTTTATTATCCAAGTTGGTGGCTTAATTTCTTCCAACATAATTTTTGAAAGGAGTTTGAAAGGAAATGTATTACCAATTATCAGCAAGAAAAGGAAAACTGAAATTACTTTCTAATTCTTACATTTTCTCATTATTAAAATAATTGGAAAAAACCCCAACAAAACCCAAGAGGAGAACACTGCCAATTTTCTACAAAGGAATGGAATCAAACATAGTACATTTCAATGGCTTGTACACTGTAGGGTTTTGTTGAACGGGCTTTTCAGTAAAAGTCTAAAATTAGCTTGAGGAAGAAAAATTAATTAACAATGTCACTGAAAATAAATTTGATGCCCCAACTGCATGCAGTGTCTGAATTTTGATAACGCATTTGACTCAGCATAATAAATCTTCCTCTCAAAATTCATTCAAATCAGCATCCTCTTAGAGATGTTCACATACCCTGAAAATGTAAGAGAACACCAAGTGACAAAATCTTAAAATAAGAAAATTAGCATATTATTCATATTAATAACAGTAATATAAGTAATCTTTAATAATGAAATTAGCAGTGGAGGATTAAAAACTGTAGGATAAAAATATTCCTTTTGTTTGCATGTGTCCAGTGCAATGTGATGAGAACTGTAATAGTAATTCTTGGAAGTAAATCTTGGAAGGCAGACGCAGGGACTGTGAGAATGAAGACCCTGGGCCCACTGTAGGAGAGGATCTGGTTCGAGGCCGTCTTAAGAGCCTGAACGTGCACAAGTCCACGGGACCTGATGAAATCCATTCGTGGATCCTGAAGGAGCTGGCAAATGAAGTTGCTAAGCCACTGTCCATCATATCTGAAAAATCATGGCAGTCAGGTGAAGTT
>JAOEHY010052569.1:0-15461 GCA_025447955.1 Psilopsiagon aurifrons
TGTTGAGGACACCAGAACTGCACACAATACTCCAAGTGAGGTCTCACAAGAGCAGAGGGGCAGGATCACCTCCTTCAGCCTGCTGGTCATACTCCTTTTGATACAGCCCAGCACATGGCTGGTTTCTGTGCTGTGAGCACACACAGAAGCCAGCTCATGTTCAGTTTGTCATTGACCAACACCCCCAAGTCCTTCTCCGCAGGGCTGCTCTGAATCTCTTCTCTGCCCAACGTGTAGCTGTGCTGGGATTGCCCCAACACAGGTGAAGGACCTTGCACTTGTTGAATCTCATGAGGTTGGCATCAGCCCACCTCACAAGTGTGTCAAGGTCCCTCTGGATGGCACTCCTTCCCTCCAGCATGTCAACTGAACCACACAGCTTGGTGTCATCGGCAAATAATTATAAAAAATAATTGACTGGTTTGCTCCCTGGTCATCTTCTTTGTGATAGACCATCTTTTCAAGTGGTCTCTGAACATTCCAGCCTTGCACTAAATCCCATTTCGTATAGTTTCTAGCAACTACAATCTCTACTGAGCTATACTTCTACTGGGCCATAGTTCTACTAACTTTCTAGCTAGGATTTTTAATTACATAAGTTTTTTTTCTCTCAGGTAAAGGAAGAAACAAGCAAAAGCAGTAAGACCCTTCTGCAACAGGCAGGTTACAATAAGAGGTGAAATTAAGAAGTTGTGAGTCCTCGATGTGTTAAGTGATGCACCCATACGAAAAGGAATTACTTGTATCACTTGTCATCCTGCTGATCTACTTTCCTAGCTACCAAACCTTCCACATCTTAGATTAAACCTTCCCAACTGCTCCAACCCTACAATATAGTCCGCCCAAGCTTCTGGACTTGATGAGTCCTGTGAGTCTTAGAAAATTTTCTCTTACACAGATCCTTCACCCTCAGTTCATAAGTTCTTTTCCTGGGAATACTTCAGAGGTAATCCAATGAGATTACTATTTAATTCCTGTAGAGCTTCAGAGCAACCTAATAAATTTAATTATGGGCCAAGTAAAACCCTACTCCTAGTTTTTCTCATGACTCATATTTGATATGTTTAAAGATTGTCACTGATGACACCACTTTGCCAGCTGAAAATCAAGTGCAATTGGTCTTTTTCACTTCCATTTTTTTCCCCTAATCTATTGCTGCTCAGCTTCTTTCTTTTGTCTTCACTGACTCACACTTCTTAGAATCCCTGAGAAATGCAGAAACTAGAGGCAGGTCAAACATACTGCTTACCATCCTTCTCACTTCACATGCCACCTCCCTGACATATACAAAAGTGCCAGTGGCTTAAGCAGGATCAGACCTACCTTGTAAAATGGCACTTCTCAGACAGAAGACTGCTGAGTATCAAGTCCATCTGGTGGTCCAAATTAGGGTAATGAATTGAAATGAGAAGGGTTGCTTTTATGAGAAGATCACAGTAGAAGTCATTTCCTTGGGAATGATTCCCTTTATTATTTTCAGTTTTACTGCTTTTTTCCCTGGAAATTAAGAGACTCAGTGGATGCAGCCTTCTCTTATCACTGAGAAGCCACCCAGACATTTCACTGTTGAGGCCAGCTAGAAATAGTCTACTTAAAACTCCAAGCAATCAGATATGGTTTTTGCTTCGCATGTGCTTTCTTTCATGAGATAACAACAGCATAAAAGAATGGATGCAAAACCAACCAGCAAGAATCTGTTTCCCTTCATTTACCCTTATTCTGAAATCACAATCTTTTGGGAAGCAAAACCGTGAATTACTGGTTAAAGAGGTTCAGTCCAGGTCACCAGCATTTCTTGATGTTCTTCACCTTGTGGGGACTTTAACAACAGACCTCCTGGCTGCAACACCAAAGCCTGTGTTTTGCTCTTCTTTATAGCCCCACAGAGGACACCTACATGGCCTTCCTCACAGGCCTCCCAAATGAATGCCTCTAGGTGACAAAACTACACATGGCATCTGAAAGGCTTCTCACCTCAGGACTCTGTCCACCTTTCCATCCTTGCTTCTTCCACAGCGCTCCTACTTCCTCTCTGAAAAAATCAACCATTTTCTGTGGAGATGGTGGAGAATGAGGAGGAGATCGCAAGTGCTGTGCAAATGCCTGCTACACAGTGTGAGTGAAACCTTACTTGCAATGCAAAGTTGCACAGTCCAGAAGGAGCTATATGAGAATGATCTGGAGATCAGTTTGTCCTCTTAAGCTTCACAGGAGATTAATAAGATGCTCATTTGAAATATAGCTATAGATAGAAAAAAAGCCCAAACCCACAACCAAAACCAAAGCAAGACAACAAAACTCCCAAACTATTAAAAACTCTGAATTTAAAGAACGTTCTCCAAGTTTGTTTACATGATGTTGTGAATGAATTCACACAATACTGGCAAACAAGATGACAGCTTTATAGTCCTAGAAACTCCCTTTTCCTCCAAATGATCATAGAACCACTTGCTACTCAGCCATATCTCCCAGGAGTTGAGAGGAATTTGACCTGTTTTTTATACCTGGATTTTGTTTGGTTGTTGCTTTTTTTTTTTTGACAAAGACAGTATATTGTGTTTTTCTTCTGTACATTGGATAACTGCTTAATGAAACATAAAGTGAGGGTTACTGCTTCACAGCCAAAGGAATGCCAGAGAGGAACTGAAAACCAAGAGCTGAAAACAGTCTAAATTTCTTCAAAATAACCCCATCCCATTACTGCCCTGTACCAAAAAGCCTTTAGTGGTCTTACAGCTGAACCCAGGACGCAGCTCAAATGCATCTTTACAAACCTTAACTATACTTCTCACATGCTCACATTAGCAATGAGGAAAAGGGTTTGCCATACCTAAAAGCACTTTTTTTCAGGATATGCTTTCGAGCATTCAGCTGGACAACAGACGACAAGAGTTAAGGGCTGTCTCTGAAGAACGCTCTCACTTCTGTTCTTGTACTGAAAGTGGTGCCTCCGGTTTCTTTGCCAGCACTCTAGGGAGCCTGAGTATTTATGAGAGGTTTCAGCCAGTGGAGGGCAGCAGCAGCTGGGCCTTAACACAGCAACAGTTGCTGAAAAATCTTCAGTTTCCAGTTCAGTTTCAGGAGGATGCTCTGAAATAATGACCATGGTGTACTCCAGCTCCGTCTCTCCAAAATCTGCTACGCTGGTGTTCACTTTCAGGAAAAACTGCATAAAGAGCTACAGTGAAATCAGCACCATCAACTAAAATGATTAAATACTTCAAAAGCAGCATGGCCATCGTTTCAAAGCAATCAGGGTAAGGCTTAAGGAAAGTATTTCAAGAAGGCTCTCTCCTAATTTTTTCCTTCCTAGACTATGGGAGGCCAAGTATGCCAATAAAGTAGAAATAAGCAACAATACTGCTTGTGGTAATAAGCAATCCTGCAAACAATTTAAAAGCTGTCCAAGAAAACAAAGTAAAATAAGAATTTGTACTTTGGCAAAGAGGTTAGAAATAAAATATGGATATCCACAAATAAAATATAACCCATTTTATGGGATTAATATGGATATAACCTATTTGGCAAATAGGTTTGAAATGGAATATGGATATCCACAAATAAAATATGGAGGAGAGAATATTCACCAAAACCTTCCCCATAGGGTAATGGGTTTAAACTTTAGCTGGTCAGATATAAGGAAGAAGTTCTTTACTGTTCTTTTCTTTGGGCAGCATAGGCTGCCCAAAGAAGTGGTGAATGCTCCATCCCTGGCAGTGTTCAAGTGTTGTATAGGGTTTTGAACAACCTGGAATAGGGTGAAGCATCCCTGCCAATGGCAGGGTGTGTAACCGGATGATCTTAAGATTCTTTCCAACCCAAACCACTCCATGATTCCTTGACACTACCTGAAGATTTTCTTTCAGGTTGAAGAGGAAGGAATCCTCCCTGAGAGGCTGTGGGGCCAATTAATAACTCTTCTTTACAGAAACATAAAAAAAAAAAAAAAAAAAAAATCATAAATAAAAAGGGCAAAAGTATGGCAAAAATAAAAAAAAAGGAACTCCAAGCCTGTATTGTGGAGAAGGTTGGAACATCACAACTGGGGTGCAACAGAAGACCTGTCTCAAACTGAAGTACTAGTTGATGAGATTTTAGTACGATATAAGGAGAAGCGCAAACACGGCTTTTAACAAGGGCAATCAGGGTTCATCAATGTGCTGGAACTCTATAGGCAAGTGTGATCTGATTCGCATAGCACTTCTGGATGTCTTCAAATGTTTACAAGGAAACCCCTTGAGGTGACCCAAAGAAAAGGGAAATAACATCAAATAGTAGTCTTCTGTATTATTGTCTAGTTAAGAATAAGAAATAAAAAAGAGAAAAAAAATTGTTTACTTTCACAAAGGATGAAGGTGACTATTTACATCCTAGAAGGAATTTGGCTATAGCCTGTTATGTTTTATGTGTTTGTGAATGCTCTTGAAAAGTGGGTACAGGGGAGGGTAAAAAATCTACTGATACTGAATTGCTTAGGACCATAAAACCAAAAGCAGACTGTGAAGAACTGCGAAACGTAAGTAAGACAATCAACCAGCAGATATTCTTTATTTAAAAATGTAAAGATGCACATCAAGAAAAACAATCGTACACATACAGACTGATCAGCTCTGAACTAGCAGTGGCCAGCTAGTTTAGACCAGCAAGATACTGGTCTAAACACACTTGTCTTACAGGGACAGTAAGGGACATTTCTGGTTAGCAATTCTAGCATACGTGAATTTAGAAGGTGGCAGGGCCAAAATAAACAAAAGCAGGGGATTTTTCAGTGTTGTTAAACTAAATTGTCAAACACGTGGTCACAGGATGTTGTACAACCACAAAACTTATATTTACACAAGAGAATTCAGTAAACTGAAATTCCTTGGAGGATTAGTAGACAGGAATATGCAAATCTTGATATGGAAAGTCACTAATTAATAGATTGCCAAGAGCTGGGTGGTAGGACCAGAGGTAGTATCAGTGTATGACTGCCCTGCTCTTATTTGCTTCTTTCCATAGCTGCTTTTGGCCACCAAGGGAGAAAGCATACCAACAGTATACATAGATGTACTATCTGCCCTTGTACGCAGCCTGCTGTATAGCAAAAGTACATTGTTACTAATCAGTATGGACCAGTGGACTGACAATGCGGCCCCAAATGAGGAATGTTGTCACCAGCTCAGACCAGAAAACAGCCCTGTGCAAAAGAGACTTTTTCTAACATTCAAATAAATCCTATCCAAATTGATGACAGGGAATTTCCAAAGCAGCTTGCCACTCATTTTACAGAGGGAGTGAGATTCAAAGCACACGAAAGCCTGAGTTTTAAAAACAAATCACACATACAGGGGGCATTTTGGTGATCTGCACATCTGAAAACAAAGCCAACAGGTCTGTCACAGAACCTGTGACAACCTTTACTCACAGCCACCAGACCAGCACACAGTGCATTAGCATCTTGGTATCTTAAAAGACTTTACTCTTTTCTTCCATACTCTGCCTGCGTGCATGCCTCGCTATTCTTCTGTTGCTATTCCCATAGAGGATGAAATGCTCCTACAGCAGAAACCACCTATTTTTGCAGCCTGCAGCCCACAGCCTTAAAGCTTTCTCTTGTGTATAATCTGTTCTGGTCCTTCTTGCTATCTAGAACAGAAGCTCCTCGTCACATAGCTTTCAGCTTGGGATAGCAGTTTGAAATTGGGAGCAAAGAAAAGTAAGCCATACTAGAAAACCAAGACAAATGGGGCAGTGAAGAAGACGAGGTCAGGCAATGTTCTTTAGGGTCCCAAAGCATTTAGTGTGTCTAGGGAGCTGAAGCAATCACTTTTTTGGTGGTATACAAGAAGCCAATTGTGCTGTATCTTCCAGAGCTGTAGCTTTCCATCCTCATTCATCTTTGACTTGACAAGTCAGCCAGGAAAAGAATGATGAGATAGGTTAAAAAATTAAGTGGGTTTCTGAAGGCTATCCTCAGCTTTGAAAAGCTATTTTTAGTTTGGTTTTGCTAGTTTATTTTATTTCAGATCTGGGGCTTTGTATGTGTGGCTCATTTTCTTGCTTTTCAAGAATCAGCAGAAATATTTCTCCCCCACAACACATTGTTATCACACCTAGCAAGGATGTAAAGAGAGCATCTTCTCCTCCTTGCAGGGAACCTGATGTCTGAGCTCAGCTGAGCAGCCAGGGTTCTCTATCTCTTGGTCCTCTTTCTAAAGAATAAAATTAAGGCACTACAGCAGTACAGGGCAAACACCAATGCTGATTTACTGCAATCCAGATTCTAATAGTACTAAAATACAAAGAGAATTCAAAGCAAGTTTTACAAAAGGATTCCTTCCTTAAAAAAAAAAACCAAACCAAAACAAAAAAACAAACAACAAACTAAACACCACCCCAGATTTAGTAACTTTATGAATCAAATATTTCTCTGATGCAGCTGAAGTTACCAGCTGATGACCAGGTTTCTTCAATCTGTCCATCCCATATAGATACAGGAACGGAAGAAAACAGTTCGATATCAAATCATGAGGTCTCGAGTAAGCCCTGAACAATCCCAGTGTGATTTAAGACTAAGGGACTGATCCATCTGCTGGAAGACACTAGCCATAACTGCTAATCCCCCCTTTGACTCATTATCTCAAAACAAAGCTTCTTTTAAAAAAACGTGGAGATAAAATGCAGAGTTATCCAAGTTTGGATGCTTGAAAAAAAGGTGTTCACTCAGAATGCTTATCTTTTCCTCTGGCATCTTCCTCGCCATAGATGGATCCCTCTGTAACAAGACATCAGAAAGGTCACACTGCTGGACAGTGTCCCCCCTACACGCACACCATGAAGATACCAATACAGCCCCATGTTTTGATCTGCCAAGCAGGGCACAGCGATGCCAAGGGGGTTGGTACAGATCAGTGTTGAAGGGAAAGCATAAAAATAGGATGTTCTGGAAAAGCCCAAGCTCCCTTTTCAACTAAAAGAGTTTATTATCTAAAAAGGCAGCCACGCAATATGCAGTCCTAGGTAATTCTAATCTAACTGAAGTATCTTATGCTTTCCTTTCCATCCAAACAAATCATCTTCAGAAGCAGACATAACCCTATGTTTTCAATTAAGATTTAGATCCAGTTCTAAATCTAGACATGTCTGATCAGCTGTGGCAGGCTAACCCCAGTCACTAGTGAGCCAGGACCCAGATATGAATTGAAGTAGTAACTTCTGCTCTTCATTATGCACACAGAACTTCAGCAACTTCTAGTGGTGAGAGACAGTTGCTCCCTCTTTTTTTGTGTGTTAGGCAACAGAACACTGTGTCTAGATCATAAAGACCTGGGATCTCAAAACTGATCAAGACCCTGAAGAACACAGATAAGGTAACATCTGTATAAAAAAGAAGAGCAAGATTTTCACTGTAGAGGAGCAGAAAAATACCCCAAGCCAAACTAAAAAAGGCCCATCAAGAAGAGAAATAGAAACTCACATGGATCACCAATCACAGATCCTTCATTCAAACTGACGCTGTGCTCAACTGCTGGCATAATGAAAAGATGTTAAAAAAAAAAAACCAAAACAACAAACAAAGCAAAAAGTAAGCAAAAAACCTAAACCCGTAAAGCCAGTTCTCTGTAATGTATTGCTCTACAATTCAGTTGGTCTTTCTGCTTCAAAACTTGGTACAAGGTACCTAAAAGAAAGTGATCCAGAAGTCAGGCAGCCCTGCTAACTGGCACACTGCTTGGACTGCCTGGCACTGGCATACACCACCTGATGCCTCTTCAATTACACTGTGTTTGCAAGGAAGAAGGAAGATGCAGCTCTGATGTCCTAAAGTGGTAAAATCATGAATGCTGGGCTTGCTGTTCATTGGCCACTTCCCCTCCAATGCACATTTCTTTGGAGATAGCCCACACCTTAATTGTTGATGCTTTATGGATGGTTTCTCTCGTTCTGAGTTTAGATCAGTGCAGCCAGGAGGCCTCCATATGTATTAAGACAAGCATATATTATTTGTATCACCAGAATATCTGAGTTCATCCATTAGGAAACATGGGACTATCTTATTAGGCACTATTGTTTAATATGACAGAAAAAAAATACCTATCTTTGCCATGTTTTTCTCAGACAAGAATTACAGGCCTCATACGTATCTTTATCAAGTTATTAAGGCAAAGCCTACTGTTTGATGCTCCCTCAGTGCATCAAAGAAATTTCTGTGGGTTAGAAAAAGTCCACACAATCACAAGCCCCTTCTGCAGCATTCTCACGCTTAAAGTTCATTAGAATGTGCCTAAAATAGCTTTGTCACACAGTGCAATAAAGACAGAAATGTGATTATTTACAAGCTAAATAAAAATAGATGAAACTTCTTACATGTTCTCTTCCGCACATGTTGCTCAGTGGAGATGATGCTGGGCTCATCTACAGAAAAAGAGAAATCAGTACTCTATGGAAATAGATGTCTCACATCCTTTCCAGCAGAACTCTTTGTATATTGCCATAGCGTAGTGTAGGGCTGGCTGTGCTACGCAGAAGCAGCAGAAATAGCAAACGAGCTGAATTTCCTGTATCCCCTCACAGTAGTATCTGTGTACCTGGTAGTAGAGCACTTGGTAACAGTTTTTCATGCAAAGCTAGCTGTTTATTATATATGTGAAACTGCTACATCTTTGCCTTCTTAAGTGCCTACAGGTACTTACTCCTTTTGTTTATGTTTTATATACATATCTTGTAACAGCTGCAGGCTTGAAGAACTTATGACAAGAGTAAAAAATAGTAAAATACTGGCAATACAGACAAAAATGAACTGTGTACCGGATAAGAAGAATCTGGATACTGCTAAACAGGCACTTGGGGTTCTGCTCACATTTATTTCATTTCTATGGTATATTTACAGCTTGAGAAAGGAAACGGATAAGAACTTAGCTATTTCTCTTATTTCCTGTATAACAGAGCACACTAAAAATAATTAGTTTCTCTCTGAGACATCCAAGAAATTTTCTGACTGAAGTAGGAGAGCAGACAAACTTTTAAATATTTTTATGATGATGAAAAAGGACAGAAACAATAAAAACCCTGAGTCCTTCTGCCTCTCATTATACTTCACAAAGGAATAGGCTAAGGAGCTAAATCCAGGCAACAACCATAAATTCTTTCTTCTTCCCTACAGGTTATTACACACAGTAGGAATCTGAGATACGTGTGAGGAGAGTAACTCTGAGGCTGTTGGCTGAAAACATTTGCAGGCAGAAGGGTAAAAGAAATGGTTTCCTGCACATACCAGTCATGTAGTCTTCCTCTGTCATGGAGTCGTATTCAGCTACTAAAAGGAAAAAAATAAAAAAAGGCATATTTTAAAAGGCAAGGATTTCTAAAGGCTTTAGAAGAAATCTCAGTCCGTGAGAAACACACCGAGATTCAAGTTTCATTCTGTGGAAGCAGCACTTAAGCCACACGTAGAAGAGAAAGAGGAAGCCAACAGTATCCTGATCCACCCACCTCTTCTCCAATCCCTTCTGAAATCCATCCTACCAAAGAAAGAATATTAAATATTTTACTTGTTAACAAGCAGATTGAAAAGTAGCACTGGTAGCAGGAGCTAGAACTCTCAGTTTCTCAACACATTTGACCCAGTGCACAAGTGTTGCATGATGAGACAGGGAAGCTGTGCTCCAGCCAGTCTTCTCCAGGCATACATCCCACTGGAAGGCATTTGCTTCCCACAGCATGTAGGAGAAGCTGTGAGCACACTGGCCAACCGTAAATGTTTTTGGAGATCCAGGACATGAAAAGATCTGGATTTGTGCTACCTAAGAACAAATGCAATAGCAAGGGCAGGGAAGCCATAGTCAAGGGCCAGATGAGCAAGTCTGTGCTGACTGCACAAAACCACAGGTGAACATGACTTCTGCAAAGCTGAAGAGCAACCACTGAAGCATCAAGGTGATGGAAGAGCTGAATTCAGAGCTATTTTTGTTGGCATGGCAATTTGCCAACTCTGACCTATTCCATGTGGAATATTGTGTCTTCTGAAGTGGCTTTTTTATTGAGATTATTGAAAATCTCAAGAAGATAACCAATGGTTGAGGATGCTGCAGTAAGGGCACCACAGGCCCTGAGGGAGGTCACAGCTGACACAGCAGACAGTGCATCTCAAGACTGGCAGGATGCTGGCAGGTTTATTAAAAAAGTAAGATTTAACAGGAATAAGGCCTTCAAACTAAGCTCTGAAGAGCATTAATCAGTGACTTGGGAAGAGATTGTCTTTCCCACAGTTTCCTGGTATGAAAACACAGCTTGGGATCCTTAAGCAAAGTCTACACATCTTCAACAGTCTGGGTCTTTGCCTGTGGCCGCTGCAACCTCCCATACAGACTTTCATGCAGGAATCACAAGGATATGTAACACAGTAATGGGAATTAGGCACTTTAAAAGCAGCATGACTAACTTACTGTATTCACTTCTCCTGCCTCTGCTTCCACTGGTGGTCACTTCATCTGCAGCAATGAATGCAAAAGAGTATATTTAGGCCAGCCATGCTCTACTAGATACTCTCCCAAAACCATTAGGTACATGTGGCCAGCTACTGTGCATTTTGGGCCAAAAGAACCAGGTCAAAACATCTGGGCTACTGGGAAGATATGACATCTAAGAGATGCTCTTCTGCATCACTGGTATTGCAGCAGCAATGCCAGTTTGTGCAAGCTGTTACCTCTGCATTAAGCTTTGTCTCCTTCTTATAATGCTGAGGAAAATACTCAGGTTTCAGTTGTGATGACTGAATTATCTGAGACAGAGAACTGATCCAAATGGGGGAAAATGCAAAAAGGAAAGCTGGGGTTGCAGCTAATGCTCAAATAATTGAGAGGTTTACAGGATCAGTCACAGATCATGGCTAACAGGTAGCTCCTTTCGGAAAACAGAAGGGTCTTGTGCAGCGTAGCAGAAGACAAAATATAACACAAAACAAATATTTAAGTTACAAGATGTTCACTGAGCTCATCTCCATTTGTGTCAAAACCGAGTTCAGCTAGACAATAAGAAAACATAACAAACATTACATATTGCCAGGAATAACTGTTGATTATTGCTATTCTTTTTTGTAGGATACCCATCTGCTAAAGAGGCATTTCAGAGTAACATGCCATCTCAGACTGACCTGAGATCACACCAAAAGCCAGAAAGGAACAACTGTTGCAGGGTGGAACTAAATTGTGTCAGTACAGCAACGTAAAGTATTAAAAAACTCCCCTAAAACTGCCCTAGGACATATGGAAATGGATGAAGAAAGCTGTGGGGGGGGCCCTAGGCTGAGCTAGCAGGGCTCAAGGGCAGGAGTGCAAAGGCCTGGTAGAGCCATGTGGAAACAAAATTAAAATAGAAATGATGACTTATTTTAGGATCACTGTACTCAATGATGCGTATGTTCTTCCCTCTTTAATACCGCACTTTAAAAATGAACTCACATGCTTTAAGGCAATTATAATTTACTCCTCAGACCATGAGCAAACAGAAGAATGCGCTTACTGTTTTTGATAACAATTCAGTTGGCTTGACATGTGGCAATTTATCAGGCAGAGGCAACAGATGCCAAGGCTAAGAAGGGTTTTGTAGGAAAGAAGGATGACACTAATCTGTCTGCTGCCTTTCCAGATGAGTCTTCATTATGAAAACTGATATTTAGGAAAGCTAAGAAAAGCAGACAAATTAGTAACATTCTTTCTAGGCTTGTGCACTTGCCAGTGCGAGTTGATGAACAAAGTATGAAAGCGACCCAGGCTTCACAAAAGAAAGACTTCTCCCTATTTTTCTAAAGACTATTTCTAAATGCTTGCAAGCATTTTTGTATATATTCTTACTATTTTTTCCTGACAGTTTCTCAATGTAGTCACTGACAATGAACATAACAGACAGAAACACAGCTAGAGGAAGCTTCTTTTTCTTCTCCTGTGTAGATGTAAAGATTTATTCATTTAGAGATATATTTGTTTAACATCACTAACACTGGGATATTTCATATTTTAGTATGCTTCCACGGGATGGCATATTTCTAAGAAATCATGTATTTTATGTGGAAACTCACCAAGTATCTCTGTTATTCCTTCCTCAGTAAAAGATTGAGTGAAACCTGGAGAAACAAAGAAAAAGACTCAAAAAGAATTGGAAGCATTTTAGAAAAAACAATTACTAAATTTATCTTAATTATACCTATTATATGTTTCATCCTGTTTCATGTGTGCCAAGTACAAATAAAATGAACAATGGAAAGTTTTGCTTATGAACGTATTGATAAGGAGTTAATTTCTAGACAAGAAACTTCTTGGTTGGGTGTAGGCATAAAGAACAGGGTTTGCTGCTGAATTCAGATTTCTGTGCATCTGTGCTCCTCATCTGGATATCCACTGGTTCTGCAGTTTGTTACATGGAAAAAGACACTCACCAGTAGTTTCTGTAGTTGTGCCCTCCAGGTAAGAAACTGTCGTACCTGAGGACAGCAATTATGAGAATTAAATATCTCCTGTACAGTTGAGGATATGAAAGTTTTAATCTCTGCAGCAAACAGCGCGTATCTGAGTAACCCAGCACTCTTCACAGTCTTAAAAGACCTTCAGCTGTGGGTCCCTAAGAGTTATTTTGATCTCTAGCACTCACAGGCTTCATACAGTGATGAGACCATCTAAATTTTCATCACTGCTTCCCAACAGCATCTTGGGTCTTTGTTGTCATCTTTGAGACTTGTGTTATCATAGAATGGTTTGAGTGGGAAGGGACCTTCAAAGGTCATCTAGTCCAACCCCCCTGCAATGTGCAGGAACATCTTCAACTAGATGAGGTTGCCCAGAACCACATCCTGCCTGGCCCGTGCAGTAGGAAAAGTTCCTGTGCAGCTTTTATCTTAGAAAGAGAACAGGAATTCAGCAATTGCAAGATTTACCTCAGCTGAGGGGGAGAGGCAGCACAGCACTCAATCACCACCTGCAAGCAAACTTGGGGTTGCCAAGGAAGGACCCCCAGCAAAAACATGGTTTTGAGATGTATTTGTTAAATATCAGTAACAGTGGGATATTTTAAAGGCATGAGCGTGTTTCTAGGAAATAAAGTAATTTAGGTAGAAACTCATCAAGTACCTTAGTTATATCGTCCTCAGTGAAAATTGGGTGAAATACGAATTTCACTCACAGCCGGATACCGTTGTTTGGGGAAAGCTGCTCTGCCCAAACCAACCCCACCGTGCTGGATGCCCTGTGCACCCTCTCCTCGACGCCTGCACACACACAACACCGAGGAGGCATCCACCCAAACGGCGGGGCGCCCCTTGGCAGTGCCGTCCGGGGTCCCGCGGGGCGGTCGCGCCACGTCAGCCCACCCCGGTCCCCGGTTACCTGGTGCCGCAGTGGGGAAGGCCAGCACTGGGGCCAGCCAGGCCAGCAGGAGCAGCGCTGCCCTCGCCATGGCCCGCTGGGAGAGCCCGGTGGGGGAGCTCGGCGGGGCCGGTATTTGAGGAGCAGCGGGGCGGGAGGGGGGATGCTGCAGAAGGGGTGCACGCCCGGGGCCATCCAGAAACGCATTCCCGCATTTCACAGGCAGCTGAAATTCCCCTCTTAGGCTGCTCGCCGGCTGCAGAAGCTTAGCCCGGGGGCAGCGATTGCCCCCTCCAGCTGAAACCGCCTTGCCTGGCTGCTGCTGCCGGCGGGGCCCGCTCCCAGCTTAGCCTCGGTTTTGGTATTTCCAGTTCCTGCGGCCAGGCCCGAAGAAGCCTAAAATCACGAATAAGGTTGCTTTGGGGTTGTTTTTTGGATGCTGTAAGCTCATCCAACAGAATTTAATACGTTGCCTTATAGCCCCAGTTTGGGAGGGTGCGTGGAGTTTTCTGGATGAGTCTTTACTTTTAAAAATTCTTCCTTGTTATCATATTGGCCTGAAATAAGACTAGCTTATTTATTATTTTCTAGTGGAAAAAAGAGCAGTCGGCCTTAATTACACCACAATTCCAGTCTTCATCCCCATTTCTTGTGAAGAGCCTGTCTAGATCACCCTAGTTTGATCCTGCTGCCTTTATGTTTGTGGGCAGTCCCATCGAATTCCAGGGTATTGCTCTTAGAAATTCTATGACTGTCTTCTGAAACTGTGAACATCACAGGAGTCACCCGTTGTAGTGTGACTAGACCGCCTATTAGACATCCAGGAACAAGTGAGCACCTTCAGAGAACTACCTTCTAATTCCCCTCATCAGGAAGGAGTTGTCTTTCTGCCTTGAGGAAAGCAACTGCTGGAATTCAAGTAACTTACTTTAATTAACAATATGAGACGCTAGAGGTGGTTGAAATATCTCAATTAAAGGCTGCATATTCTTTAGAATAGTCTTTTTCCTGGTCTAGACAGGGTGAAGTGATAGGTGTATGGTCATTAATACCAGACTTGGGTCCTGGAGGGTTAAGAAGCAGTACTGAGTTGTGCACAAGGCCACATTTCTGATGAATCATTGTGGGACAGCCGTGAAGCCAGTGATTTTTTACAGCTTTGAGAGGTCAGATAATGACTGAACTGGCATCAAGACTGGCGGTACAAAGTTGAGCCTTCAATATTTGCAAGAGGTTTCAAACAAGCACAAAGTAAGGACATTTTGACATGACATTAGAAGATCTCAGGGCAGATTTACTGTGATGCCAAAGCCTGGTCTTGATTTCTTTGCTTATCAAAAAGGGTCTCCTCTTCCTGCTCAGTACTCTTGTACTCTTCATAATACAAGGCCCATCTGCTCAACTCTTGGGAAAAGAAACAACTCTCCCAACCCCAGGTGCTGGATTAACCATTCAGAAATTCTGAAGCATTTTAATGGAAATACCAGATAAGGAGGCACTAGTAAACAACAGTATCTGCAGAAGAATGTGTTTTCAAACTGTAACCTGATAGACCCTGTACAAACTCTGTTACGGAGTGCCACAGAGTGCTTATTCCAGCCTGTGTAAGAGGGGCATGGGCTTCAGCCAGTGTGCATGCAAAGAATTAAAAAGTGACCAATCTGGTGTTTCTACATAAGACTCTGAGCTGACATGGTCTCCTTAGTGCCCAGCTTTTCTGCCACATAGAATCATAGAATAGTAAGGCTTGGAAAGGACATAAAGATCATCTAGTTCCAACCACCCTGCCATGGGCAGGGACACCTCACACTAAACCATGTCACCCAAAGCTCTGTCCAACCTGGCCTTGAACACTGCCGCGGATGGAGCATTCACAACTTCCCTGTGCAACCCATTCCAGTGCCTCACCACCCTTACAGTTAAGAATTTCTTCCTTGTATCCAATCTAAACTTCCCCTGTTTAAGTTTGAACCCATTACCCCTTGTCCTATCACTACAGCCCCTAATAAAGAGTCCTTCCCCAGCATCCCTGGAGGCCCCCTTCAGGCACTGGAAGGCTGCTGTGAGGTCTCCACGCAGCCTTCTCTTCTCCAGGCTGAACAGCCCCAACTTTCTCATCCTATC
>JAOEHY010052571.1:893-23015 GCA_025447955.1 Psilopsiagon aurifrons
CCACAAGTCAAAACCACAGTGCTGCACCAACTACTAAGAAGGAGAAAAATGACTGCTACTGCTGAACCCATGACAAGTATTCACAAAATTCTCTAAAAAATACTTCCATCTATTTACTACCATCTCTTGAAAAGATCAGCCAAACCTGAAGATGCAGATTACTGTTTATTCCTCTCAGTTTGGGAAGCAGCAACCATGCACTTGGAAAGCTCAGCTTCCTGGATGCTAAGTCTCACACCAACTTTTACTTGGCTTCACTGATGAGCTCCATCCCCAACACTTCACACAAGTCACACTACTGATAGTTATTGTTTTGCTCCCATTTCAAAGTTGCCTGAAATTATTAAACCAAGGAAATAATGAAGAGAAAGTACTTATATCCAAATAGTTGCATTCATATATACATTAGTATGTTTGTACAAGAGGATTTTCCTGCATGAATTAAAGCCTCCTTGTAAACAGACACTGAATATTATCATAATGGAGAAATGCTTCAAAGGAAGGCTTGCAGGGATGAGCTCAGTAGAAATTTATATTCAATACCTAAAAGACATTATTTTTCAGGAGGTGCTGAAAAACAAGTGCAAACTCCTTTAAAAAAAACATTTAAACCATTCCTCACTGGAAAACCTGCACTAATACTATTCAGCCTAATTATTGTTAAATCACTTTAATTTTGATCCTTCCTATCTAACTGATAAGTACAGCTTGCAGATTAATACCCACCACAAATGCAAGAGCACCATACTGGTCTGCAGGTAGCTAGCACTCCATATGTGCTTTTTTCTCTCCTCTGCAGCCCTACCTGCTTTGAACATGGTTTTTGTTATTGCTCTGTGAGCATTTTGCAGCAAAATATTGGTGTACACTTGCTCTCCAAGCATGGCATAGCCTCGCTGATTATATTAAACCCCTTACAATTTACAAAGTGTTTGGTTCATTTGGTCTATCCATTTTTGCTGCCCAACAAAAGAGCTGAAATGAATGAATCAATTTTTAAAACAAATAGGACTTGACAGCAGGGATACAGATCTGTGTGAACGGCAAAAGGTGCCTAATTAAGAGCCCTAGAGATGACAAGGCTTTCATTTCTCTAATGAAAAGGAGCTTTGTGAGCTTCCAAATGTTATCCAGCTCCAGCAGAATGGATCTCTTCTCCAGGGAGAAAAAGACAATTTTTCATGCTTCCACTTAGTTACTGTTACCTATTTCACCTTCTGTGTGAAACTTGGGTCAAAGCTTTAAGGTTGCCATTGGTTTCCAAGTGGAGCAGATACCCGGAAGGGATGTTTTCCATTTCCAGGCAGCACAAAGTGACCATTTCTAAAACTGGACTTGCTCACCATGTCCCCTAACAGCCTGCCTGAGCCACTTGGTATTTGCTCTCTAGAAACAAATAAGAGCCCAGTTCTTTCCTGTGTGTGTTCCACCCATGATGGCAGCACTGTGGCTGGATACAAACCTAACTGGCTGAGCACAGTGGTCTCCCAATAGCCTTCCATAATAAAAACATGCAGAACATCAAAGGTTAATAGGATTGCATCAACTACTGCACTGTTATTCGGAAACCAGCTAGGAAGCGGCTCTAACCAACAAGCAACAAAGCTCACTGCTGCTCATTTGAAGTCCCCCAAGAGGAAAAGGCAGGGTGTTACCACATTTGATCACTCCTTGTACATTTAATCTGGGCTTGTTTAATCCTTACCCACAGTACACTACATGCATCTACTTTACAAGCCCGATTGAGTAATTTAGGGGGTGCTAAAGCTGAACAAAGAGCCCTTAAAGCAGCAAATTTATTTGGGTTTCTTTGGGGTTGGTTTTTTTTTTTTTAAATGCAGAAACAGGCCTTCATGTAAACTGAGGAGGACTTATGGCTGGTTTGGCCTACAGTTGCAGTACTGTGCAGCAGCAATTACTGTGTCTGTGTGGGGCTTTGGGGCAGGTGCCAGGGAGAAGCCAAGCTGCTGAGTTTCCATCATCTTTGCAGTACTTATAAATGCTTTTTGGAAATTCTGATACCAGCATCCAAACTGAGCCTGTGGTTTGCAGATAGAATTTAGCTGTACTGTTCCATGAGCAGCATAACCCTGAGGCAATTTTATTTACACACCCTGTATGAGGCTGGAGTGCTTCTTAGCCCAAGAAAAGACTTTGAAGTGCCTTCCTCAAGTTACTCATAGTCTTCTGATTGAGGTTGTTATTTAAGCCTCCATCACTCCCAATGATACTCTGTCTTCTCGATTCTTTTGCTTTACAATAATGTTATTCCAAAATAGCAAGACCCCTTTATGTTCTAAAAGTTCCTTGGCATGCACCGGTGTAGTGCATCTGGCATTATTTTATTCAGAAACAGCAATGCAGGGACCCACAGCAAAACCTTCAGAGCGGCTGCACCCATGCTCAATCAGATGTGACTGAGGAAACTAGAAGCAGAGTTAAAAATACTTCCATTTCTCAAAAGAGCCATGATTTAATGATAATCTGGGACAAGTTACAGCTATTCAGTAAAGTCTGTGTGAAATAAACCTTTGTGAAAGTCCATCCCAAGGTGCACATTGTCCACCATAGCACCGAGCAGCCAGGCAGCCTCAGGCAGAAAATAAATGGGACAGAGCCCGATGCAGAATATTTACATGGTGTGGACATATTTGTGTGGACACATTAGTCCATGCAGGTTAACAGCAATGGGCATTTTGTCCATTGTAGCCAACAGGAAAGGTGGCTCACACCTAACACCACCTCCTACATCTCTATAGGCACTAGAGAATCTGGACTGGTAGGCACAGACATCATGTTTGTACTTTCAGTCTGCCCTTGTTTGTGACCTAACAGAAGTATCTCAGTTGTGACTAACCTTGAGAAGCAAAGAATAAAAGCAAGTGGGAGGAAAAAATATTTCCCCCATACGTAGGCAGCAGATCTGCTGAGGCTGCAAAACACAGCAGAGAGCTTAATGAGAGGGTACAAATTAAATCTCTATGATTTCCATGAAATTTCCATGATTCTGTGCACAATGGTGGATGCTGTACATCTAAATAGGAGTTAAATGGCAACTTCTCAGACAAAGATGCTTTCATCTCAGAGTTCAGAACGTAGAAAACAGAGCATCACTTGGTACCCACTTACTTATAAAATATTAGAGGTAATGAACTTAAACAAAGCATCTTGGTTTTCCTGCCAAACCAAAGGGAAAGTCATTTTAACTAAGCTTTCTTAAATGAAACTTGAGGAGCTGCTGCCAGCAACCTAATTTAGGACTTTGCATTTTCTTTTAGTTCATAACCTTTCGAGTGTACCCATTCACTCAGGCTAACTTTCCGGTGAGTGGGACTGTTAATTTCACTAGCAGTCTTTAAAGCTCAGTTGGGAAAGGTTATATGTCTTCCCATTTTCGCGAAGATAAAAACATCCAGATGGGTGGAAATTTTATAAAATGGAAGACGACAGGCAGATTTGCTTTCTCAACTATACGTATGCATACACATCCCACTGGTAGCAAAAATAAAGGCAATGGAACCTGCTTATGATTCCATTCTGCATACATAAGTTTGACCTTATAATGACAAATTAACCAGATGCTCCCCCCCAATACATAAAGATTAAGATTTGCTGTTTTGAGAGCTCAAGCAACATCATCCATTTTGCCTGAGGATAAATGTAGTACAGAACTGAATTTGTAAAATACAGCCTGACAACTGATGTTCAAAACCTTCCAAAAAAATAGATGGTTTTGAAATTCTCAGTAAATACGTACACAGAAATCTATTAAGGAGAAATACACCAACCTGACTCTGCCATCCAGGAATAAGTCTCTTATAGATATTACCATCATGTCTTGGTTCTGAAATGAAGTCTGCAAAATAAAATTTATAGCCTGATTTTCATATCTGTATGGAAATACTCCTACTTTAGTGATTTGTAATTTTCTAAATGCCTCCAAAGTTAAAAAGTTGGCAATCATATCAAATAATATTACATGAATTCTTCATGCTGTGCTCAGAACACCAAAAACTGATTTAATTTTAAAGGTATCTTGAAACATTTCAAAGAAGATTGGATGTTCAAAATGAAAACTTCAGAAAGTTTGGTTATATTGGAAAGTATTACACTTGAGAGCAAGTGAAGCAGTGGTCGGGTGGGAAGAATGGACAGCAGCCTCAACTTGTTCCTTTCAGGTTTCATTACAACTGTGAATCTCCACTTGTGCTCTCTGGAAGGCTTGATGAGACCTACCAGGTTTTCAAAGCTAACGTTGGTTAATGTGTGGTTTCACACAGAACAGACACTTTTGCATGCTTTGCCAAACAAGCAAGGCACATTTCTGTACTGATGACTGAATTCATGATTTCTCAGGCAGATTTAAAATGAAATCCCTGAGTTCTGTTTTGATTTTCAAAGGATTATTTTTCAGCAGTATGTCCAAAGGTTACAAGCTAACACCAGTTTTTAAACTATACACACCAGTTAGACCTTTTCTCCTATAATTCTTGCATATCCTACCATCACAGCAACTTCTTTTAAGGAAGTTTATGGAACATCCCATTCTGATTTTGCTTAAGTTACAGCATACATGAAAACAATGGCAGCTAAGGGAGGAAGAAAATTGGGCTGAATTGGAGTATGACAGTTAATATGAAATGAAAATGTCATGTGGAAGTTGGCACCAAAATATTTTGAATCCATTTGAGTATTTAAATATGTGTTTGTGTGGGCTGTTTCGTGAGGGAGGAATGGTGCAAGCAGACATGACTCAGTTGTATTATAATCCTTGGGAACAAGCAAGTACTTTGCACAGGTTCACCAAACCAACCAACATAACTGATTAATTACAATTTATAGGGCTAGAAAGGCTCATCATGCCCAAGTGAGGCTGAGGACCATAAGCCAGGTCTGATCAAGAGTCCAAACCATGAGGAACTGGGGTGACAAAGAAAAGTCCAAAGCGAAGCTGAGAAGTCAAACTACAGGTTGGAGTGATTGCAATCAGTGCCAGACACAGCCCAGTGATCCCTGGGGACCTGGCATGTCTGAGGTAGGGCTGGGTCACCAGTCAGGGTCTGAATCAGCAGGGATGAGTGGCTGAGCAGGGCCACAGCTGAGGTGGAATGAGACCAGTCCTCCTACAGTGTAGCTCAGGGGGGACTTTGGACAATGCTGATAACATCATTAATGCCTATTAGAGCCTTCTACTCCTGACATGGGACTGCGCTGGCTGCAGAGAACATTGCAACACACAGGCACCTTGTGAGCAAATCTCCTCCATGGAGTAGCCTCAAAAAAAGACCATTTTGTCCCTCTATCAAGTCAACTGCTCTTCACAGTTATTCAAAAGGCTCAGAATCTTTTAAATCTGGAAAGAATAAGCTTTAAATAAAGGCAGAGAAATCCCTTAGCTCACAGGTCATATAGCAGGGACCAGGTGGTGCTCCCCAGAAAATCCAGGAGGGCCAAAAGGAAAATAAGAATAATAAGTGTAAAAAGAAACTATTTGGCTTCTTTAAATATCTGAGTGCTCAAAAACCGTGCAGATGAGGCCCTTAGTGACAAGGTTTAGTGGTGGACTTGGCAGTGCTGGGCAGTGGTTGGACTTGATCTTAAAGGTCTTTTCCAACCTAGTTGATTGTGTGTTTCAGGCTCAGCAGGAGTCTTGCACTGAAATTAATAGAGGAAAGGCATAGAACTTACCTTTATCATAAGGCTTTTTCCTTACTTCTTCCCCTATACAAGCATTCAGTGATTTAAGAGCACAAAAAGCACTCAAAAGGAAGAGTTACTATTTATTCACTTCTGACTGAAATAAAAGACTATGGCCTTGTCTCCAAGGGTGGTATTTTCTTTGATTTTATATCCACACCCATTTAAACAATCAGCTTCCAAACAATATTTCACAGAGTTACAGGCACTGAGTAATGCTGCAATAAAATGAATGATTTTTAAACGTTTGGCAGTTTCATTTTCTCCCTGGATTGCTTGCAGAGCAATAGCGGACGTTGCTAACACATCCACAAGAGCCACTTCCTCAGGGGACTGTTCCAGCCCTCCAGCTCCCGCAGCTGCCAGCGGCTGCTGAGCCTGCCTGTCCCTTCTTATTCCTGATGAACAAAACTTCCTCTTTGTTTATTTTCAGAGTGAAAAAAAAATTGTGTAATATCCTAAGTTTGGGAATAGATAGTTGCACAAATTATTCATGAACTATGCATTATGCATCTGGTGTTGTAATAGTAAAAAAGAGTAGCTTGTACTATCATATTTGCTTCATACATGCATTTAATCCATACACGGCCTTACACATGGGCCACTGAGAGTCTAGGTTCTTGTGTGAGGCTTTCTGCAGGCTGCAGCAGGGAGATGTACTGTGACACTCACAGGTTGCTGTAAGCGCAACCTGTTTTGGGTTCTTTCCTTTCCAGGCCTGAGCCAGCTCAGCTCTTGACATCACCACCCAACTGCACCAGTTCAGGCCTTTCAGTTTGGCTCCAAGCCCCGAATGCGGCTGCATCCCTGTGTAGCAAACACCTTCCAAATAGCTTGCATCAATCAGAGGGAAGCAGCAGAGCTTCCTGCAGCTATTTCTGAGCAATTACTCATCTTTCCAGACCTTCCTTTAGGCTAGGTGCAGACTGTGGCATTTGGAGCACATTACACAGCCTTGCATGCAGATGTAGCAATCAGGCATCCACATGGCCTGAGTGTCAAGAATCACCAGCCACATGGCTCAGGAGGGCTACAACATGAAATGGTTTTCCATCTGTATGTTGTGCTGAGCTTTATTTCAGCATTCAGATGGAGGAACTTTTCTTAAAATAAATCATAAAAATATTTATTCTTTTCTTGGTCCTTTCCAAGTATCCATTACCAAGCATGGGTACACACACAGAGCACTGCATGTAACCAAGAGCAGCAGTTGGAATTTCCCCTTGAATGCACAAAAGCAGTGATTAAGGAAGTAGCTAATCACAACAGCAAATGGAACACACTGTTAGGTGAAACAAATCTCTAAAGCAGTATTTCATGGGGCATAGTCCCCATTTACTCCCTGCACTTCTGCCCTGATAGGTCAGGACATAAACCTTCCTTCAGCTCTCACCAAAACATGGAATCTTTCTTAAAACCCAAGCCCCCAAGTCAAAGTTTTTTTCTTTTTCTCAGGAAGTGTTATTTCTTGTGAGAAGCCGAAAGCTCCCACGAAAGTCTGGATTTCCGTAAGAGCTCCCCTTCTCAGTGGAAAGAGCAGATTCAAGTTGAATTTAAGCCACACTTTTCCCTTGGCAGTGATCTGATATGCTATAAACCCACATTACTTGGGCTATTTTTCTGTCAACAGGAAAGATGAAAAAATGCTCTTCATGGACATAGTCATCTATTTCTGGGTAGAATTACCACTAGCACAGACCCTTTTTGAGTGCTCATCTGTTAAAAGGATGTGCAGGGCTGCCCAATACTAACAGACCCTAATCTGTTCAGCACAGTCCAATTTCTACAATCTGAGAAAGCAATCAATTTTATGGTAAAATACAGGAGTGTAAAAATCTGAGATTATGATATTTCATGCCTGCTCATACTCCATTACTGGGAAACTGAAACAGTAAAAGCAAAAATCTTTCTTTGCTGATCACCAGTCCTACAATAAGGTGCAACATCTACCTACACAAATCCAAAAGCACCGGTTTCCAAATGCATCCTAAGAACAAAGTAAATAATGTATTTTTCTGTTTTCCATGCTAACTTTGTCTTCCAGGAACATGCAAAAGAATAAAGCGAGCTGAAAGCACCCAAATATAAAACCCTGGTTACATAGGCTTTGCAGACCAAAGAGGATCTAAAGAAATAATTTAATGTGCTGATTTAGTTATGAACCTTTGAACGTTGACAATGACTAGCAAACCTCATTGGAAACTGATTGTTCTTTAAGAATAAAAAGGGCAATAAGAGCTTCTGTCTCTGGACCAACCAAGGCACAGGGCAATCTAGTAACTGTGAGCTCTGCTACTCCTTCCTCTGTCAGTGTGAATGCCAGCAGCTTTATTCAGCTGTAGGGATGGCTCATGGCACATGGCTCCAAAATGGGCACATGGCTCCACTTTGCCTATACAACAGCATCTATAAGCACTAAAAGTGTTTTGTTTGCAGGGTGGGAGGATATTTCTATATTGATAAAGCAATCCTCAGCTACAAAGTTAGTGACTTGAAACTGCCAAGGGTTGGGACAAAGGAGAGGGAGGGCTGTTCCATGGAGCAGCACTGTGTGAGGCTCAAAGCGCCAGGGGCTTCCTGAGGATAAACACATTCACTAATTAGAATTCACAATCCTTAGTAGCAAGAGGTAGTAAAAATTATTCACCACCTATTAACAGTGTATTTATACGTACACATATGCACACACTTCTTAAACCCGTTGCTTTTGGCTTCGCAACATAAATACACATGTGTAGCATCAGTCCCAGGAGACTGTTGGGCTGTCAGTGCCCAATCCTAGCAGTGCTGCCACCCAGTACTGCTGGCTGGTGTCGTTTCATTGTTCCTCTCACTCATTATACAGACAGGAAACCCTCTGGAAAACTGCCTTTCATTCAGCTTTACATTCGCTCAGCTCCTACTGCAGCAGGATATTGACCCCAGCCCAGCCTCTTGCATGGGCTGGGCACACAAATATGAGCTAGCACAGAGCCATTAGCAGCACTCACCAGAATCCCTTTTTTTATTGTGGGAAGAATTATGGGTTACTTTTTGTACAGCAGTTAACCTAAGTATGCAATTCTGAATAACCTGATTTTTTATTTAATAAACTAGCATTCTTCCTGCCAGTGATTCCCTCACCTCTACTGTAATGTAAATAACACTTTATGCATTTCATTTTTGTGGTCTCTCTGACTGTATCTTACACTTTCCTTCAACAACAAAAATTGCTCATAAATCATAATATATTTTCCCAGTAAAAGGAGGACATTCAGATTATTTTTTCCTCCACCTTTTCAAATACCTTTACATTGCCTGGCAATTACCTATTCAACTGGACTGCTGCTATAACAGTGTGAGTATTTTATTTCCTTGTGCCTCTAAGGCTTAGAGGGAAACAAACCCAGTGCAATGAATGGAACAACTATGAAACCAATTCTACCAACAAGGACAAGAGACCTGTGCACAGAAATGAAACCAACACAGGCTTATTGCCAGGCAATGCTGCACGCATAGAGCAGCACAACTTTCGGAAATGAGTTTCCTGGCACTTCCCATAGAGAAACTATCTCCTGTCCATGGGTCATTGTTGTGAACAGTTGTGGAATTTCAGGACATTCCGAGCAGATCAGGCCTGGAAGAACTCTCTATCCCCAGTGTTCATGCACACCATTTATCAGTACAGTGACTGAAAGTGTTCCCAGACACAGATGTCACACAAAGGAAACCCCAAGGAAATGTAGGGTGTCAGCTTCAGCTCATTGACTTCTATGTTAGAAAGCATAAAATGAACACAAAACTAGAAAACACTGTGCTGATAGTCCCATTCCAGTAATCATTAGCTTCTTTAAAATTCTCTAACAGGCATTTTTCAGTTGTAAGTAATCACAGATTTTCATACTACTGTACATAATGTTTTAATGAAGTCTTGCATTAGAGCATGATAATAGATAAATTGTGCTGAAAGCTACTCTGATAACTGCACAGAAACACTTGCATGGACAAAAAGACAGACTTAAAGCCAAAGCTTCACTGCTGCAGGCAGGACCGAACAAGACTGTAAAGGCACACATTTAACATGTACCAAAATTACATGGAAGACACCATGATACCCCAGCATCCCAGGCAAGATGGATGAGTGGCATTTACGTTGCGTGGGACAGTTAGTGACTTTAAAAACCACTGCTGAGTCCTTGTGAGCCTCAAGGGGAGCTGGGTCTCATCTAACAGATGGAGCCTCAACAGCATGTGCCAAAACCTCAATAAAAAGAGTTTTCTTTCTTCTCCATCTCTTGCTGCAGCACCTCTCTGGCATAATGGAGCTGGGGAAAAAAATAAAGAATAAAAAGAGAAAGAAAAAGCAATGCTATTAATGTAGCTATAGAGACATTTAAAAACGCAGCATAGAAATGGAAGCTTCTTTTGAAGCCTGTTGTTTCTTGCAGTACTGCCAAGAGGGAGAAATCGGAAAGGACTGATACCATATTTGCTCTTCCACAGAGAAGCCCCTTTCTCCCCATGCTGAGTGTCTTTCAAGGAAACCAAACATTTTCTACCAGCAATAAAGAAGCTTCTGTCTAATCCGAAGGGAATAAGAGGAAAAGGCCTTTTGATCATGTGATAGGTAACCTACACTCCTTCACAGAGCCCAGACCCAGCGCTCTTTGTAGCCCCGGAAGATGCAGCAGCCACATGTGTGGAACACGGGGCCCCGCAGAGCCACGGAGAGGACTGTGGCTCAGCCGGGCATGGGACGATGTGGAGGGCTGGAGGCTGAGCTCGGAGCTGGAGAAGTGTGTGCCGGCTCAGCGGGGAGCCTCTGCCGCAGCCCCGGCATTTATTCGCTGCCTTGGAGAATTTTCTGCCTAATTAACAAACGTGGTGGGGAGTTTCTTTGTCTTCCAGACCACCAAGTCACAGACCAAAAGAACGTCCTCTGCTTCTCACCCTGACTTGATTCTGTGATCACTGCTATCGTCATGAAAGCACCAGACATGTTCTAATCATCCTCAGAGCTTTATTTATTCAACTGCAATTCCAGGTTATGCATGTAAGGAAACCCACACTGGCTCTTAACACCCTGCAAACTGCTAAGGAAGGCCCTGCAGTTTGCACCACAGGAGGGATTCAGCATATGTCACCAAACAGGCACCCATGCAGCAGTCCCTAAGCCAGCAGTGGTGTGGGGGTGTTGGGTGCTGGCATTTCCTCCTGGGGAAAGGCAATTACAAGAAGGAGGAAAGAAAAGCAGTTTGGGGCACTGCCACATATCAGAGGAAAGACACACCATGGGCAGCAGCTTCTTGTAAAAGGAGCTGCAGCTGCTTTTATCTGATGGACCAAAAGGAAGACGCAATGGAAGGTCACTATGGAAAGACAATATGGAAGGTCACCACTTGGCTGGAAAAACTGGGACCAGCTTTAGATGCAGGGAGCTGCTGCTTGCAGGAGTACAGCTCAATTGCTGCAGTTCTTCCAGGCATATCTCTGCACAGAGAAGCGCAACCAGCTGTTTGCCCATCCTGCTTCTGGCTGTGCTACTGCTGCTCCTTCATGGACCACACACACCCATAAATATTGAACAAGGCAAAAGGACCAAGGGATTTAAACCATTCCAACAGCAGCTGTGCTGGATAAAAAAGCATGGAAGATGTTCTCACTCAGATCAGTGTAAATCAGAAATACCTCCACTGACAAAGAGGCAGTGAAGTCTGCCCGGGTGAAGAAGGCTGGAATCAAGCTGACAATAATTAGGACTCTTTACTATTTTTCGCCTCCGCTTCAGTTGTTTACCTCTGCCTCCCGCTTGCTAGCTGCTTTTGACATGTCAACTAGAACATATTTGTTCACAGAATCCTTTTTTCCAGAGCCTTCTTGAACTGTTCAGATTTCAGACAGTCACAGGGTTTTGCCTTTAGATTTCAAGTTCCTCAGGGCAGAGACAATGTCAAATCAGCATGAATTGTTTTGCATACTAATGAGGCTATACAAATAGTAACTGTACATATAGTTAACACAACTTTCCCAATCCACATCCTTTAAGCATTTTATAATCCATTCTTTCTGCCAAGAATCAAGGGCAGAAAGAGCAGGGATATCCTGATACTTCCGTTAGATTTTTGCAGCTAACAAAGTACTTTTTCTGGTGTGCCAAAGCATATTCAACTCAAGCAGGGCCATACACTGTGCTCTGTAACCAAGAGATCTTTCTTCCCTTCTGCCATGCTTCCTAAATCACTGCCTTCAGTCACTCATAATGTGCTGCTCCCTGGAAAGAGTTAATAAGACTCCATAAAAAGGCTGCATTATTGCAACTTCTGGCAGTGGCCCTTATATACGAATCAGAACTGGATTTTTGGCAGGCATTTATGCTTAATTTTCTATTTAAATGGCTATTTTATTGAGAATCCACATATAGTTGCTTGATATTTCACTTAAGCATGGATGAACTTTGAACAGACACCTCCTCTTGTAGTGGGTGCTGTGCTTCTGGACTCAGTGCAGACACAGTGGACTGCAGCAGCCAGCACCCAGAGTACACAGCCTCCTGTTCCACAGGATGGATAGCTGAAGGCCACGTTGTTCAGACACCTTCCTGCCTCCCAGATGGCAGACACTGAGCAAGATCTTGTGCTGCTGAGGTGACCTTTTCTGCTCCCCTCAGTTCATCCTCCCAGTTTCAAATGTTAGTGCTTTAATGTTAGAATCTAACACAAGCCAGCAGTTCAAAGGTGAAAAGCATCTTACAATAGAATTAAAATCATAACAGTGTTCAGGAGGCTCAAAATGACTCATTTCCCAAGGGGAAATTATTGGTAGTCTCTCTCCAGCAACTCTGCTGGTGTCAGTGTCATTAAAAAGAGGGAGTGGGAAGACAGATAAACAAAGTCTTAAAAAGCAAATATGTTCTAACTAGTGGTTATCACTGCACTTAATAATTAGGGTACTAATTAAGAGGGTAAGTAACACACTAGCTATTAGCTGCTAGTAATTAGTGGGTTTTTTCTCTAGATAATAACAAGCTAAAAAGAAAATATGAAGACCTGAATCCATTTTGCCATTCACCCTGTGCACATCATAAAAACCTATTACACAAATTCATATTTATCCTTAGCACCACAAAGCCATACTTTCAGATTTTGCAGCATCGTGTCGCTCAGCATTTCAACGCGTAGTTTTTTACAGGCACAAACTAGACCTTGATGATGCCTAATGGGATCAACTCCTTAATCCAGCCAGCCTTAACAGTGGCACGACAAGGCAGCTAAGAGATGCTTGCAAACACAGCCGATCCAGAGCCAGGCAGGATTATGCTACCTTAGCAGGGAGAAAGCACAGAGAAAGGCTTTCTGAGAGCAGGGTAGACATTTCTCAGAGCAGTGTTTTCATAGGTGGGAGACCTGGATTTAAATGCCTGTAGCTAGATCAGACACAGAGTGAGGCTGGGTTGTCTCATATACCTGCCAGGTTGTGCTTGAGGATAATTTATCCCATGATTTACAGTTCTTTTCTCTGTGACACAGGGTTTCCCTTTTTTCCCCTTAAACCATGGCCCTGCAAATGTTGTAAGTGGAGAGCAGGGCCCAGGTCCAGCTGTGTTGCAGCCAAAGGAGGGGGGTGATTTCCTTATAGGACCCAGGGCAGGCTGAGCTGCCCCTCCCTTGTGGTTCTCTGTGCAATTATAGCCTCAGTGGTGATCAGACAGCAAAAACTAATCAAAAGTGATGTTTCATGGATATCCTTTCAAGCCACCACAGGTGCGCCCATAAGCAGATGGTATCCAATGGGGGTAGCTATGCAGCCTTTTGGTTGTTGGCCGGAAAGAGCAAACCTCCCCATCACCTTCCACTTACTGTGCCTCTGCTCACTTTGCAGAGCAGTGGTGGAGTGTGAGAGCTGCATCCCTCCTTGTTAAGCTAGACCTCAAAAAGCATATGAGCTGTGCACTTCAGATGCTGGCCACTGGGACCATACCAGAGCTTGTGGGAAGCTGCCCCATAGGAGCATGAACGGTGTGGATGTGGGTTACCAGCATCTAAGGTCTTACCTCCACATCCATGGCACCACAGCACTCACTGATGGAGATACAGCCAGTGAAACAACTGCTAAAAAAGAACCACAACTTGGGAAAGCAATTAGCCATATGGTTGTTTTTGACTACTTATGCAGAATAGAAGATGCTTGAATAATGTGAATTGGGTTAAAAGTAACTAAACAATAAAGAATTTGAAAATTCATGCATTTCTGATTTTATGGAGAAAAATGATCAGATGACTATTTGCTTGTACATGTTGCTTTCTTTTGCTGATTTCAGAGGGTTTATTAAGATGATAAAAATACTTAATGCTGAGCTACATTTTGTGTGTTCACTTTTAAAATAAATCTTTGTGTGGGTGTAATTTGGGCTGTGGGCAGGTTAATACTCTGGGGTTTGCCCATGGGTAAGAATATCCATGCAGCTATATTAGTTACAACAAATCAATAATTTAAATGTAATATCTTGCTAAAGCACCTTTTTTTTTTTACTAAAAGATATGTCAAATTGCTATGTCAGTGGACACAATGTGGAGGTGTTAGACATGACTGAAATAGAGTCTTGTCTGGGGGGTAGAAGACAACAGCTGCTCTAGCGACCTAGGTTACAGGAACATAATGAGAGACAACAAAGAAAAGTTACATCTTGCATTGCTTTTAGGCTTACCTCCTACATGTATCTTCTCACACACTGGTAGAAAGCATAGGAATGGTTCTTCCTTTGACTTTTCAAAAAAAGAACCCAAACCCAAGACCTGAAACAATGAAATCAAGGGTTATTATCTGCTAACATTGCATTCCTATGCTCTCATGCGTTTCAGCACTGTTTTACGAGCAGACACACGTGCATACACACTGGTCCCACTGGGAGAACAGGGCTATTTAATAATCCTACAAAACTAAGAGCAAATATGAGCTTCTTATTTTTGTTTTAATTTGTATTACTTAAAATGCATCAGTTACTAAATTTGAAATCGTTGGTGAGTAAACAGTAGGTAGCATTATAGAGAGCCACTCTTCATAAAATTATAATTATCCCCTTCCTATTTGTTGTGACATGCCCTCGCACTGATTGTGGGCTTGGACTGATGCCCAGCCTTCGAAAACGCAAAGCAAGCACAAGAGGTTTGTATAAGCTCCAGCTGGTTTCTGTGCATGGCTGGGACATTTTGTGAAGCTGCTGCAAGCGGGGGCAGCTCAGGCTGTCTCACCTGCTCCTTCTCACACTTTGCTCGCCCCAGAGCAATCTGCATTTCTCGCCATTGCAGAAAAGCACCAGCGGGTTTGGAAGCATCCGAGTCACAATGTTTCTTTCAAATCAGCGTGAGTTTTTTTGTGTCCTGTTTTTTTGTGTCCCATTTTTTTGTGTCGAGGGTGCAGGGTAAAAGACTTCCAACTGTTGTACAGACAACCACTCCTCAACTCTGAGAGATGAGGAAGCTCAACTCACAGCACACGGTGAGTGCAACTCACTGATCATCCCCACAGCTCAGTGAGTGGTGCAGTGTGAGCAGCAGTAAGGCTCTATGGGGTCTTATTAACCACTAGAGCAGCTCTAACATACTGTATTGTGTATTTAACCTCAAGGCTATTACCATTATCCAGCTAAGCCAAATGAATGTAGTAGAAAAACATTTACAGTTGCTGGAGGATTAATGTTCTGAATGATGCATGGATTTTAGACAAAATGCCTTTGATTTATATAATTCTGTACTAGGGAATATAATTTCAATTAGTGATTGCTAATTTCGATTTAGTACATTACATTCTGGATATGGCAAATTTATTATGATTATATCACCTAACTTATTATGATATATATTTACTGTAATGTGAACATATATTAATCAATAGACACACTGATTAACTAGGGACTATTAACTACACTGCAAGACTGGAATAACACAATCAAGCCAGTAACAGACACAGAGTATTGTCAGATGCTGGGAATAATGCATCTAATTCTGAATTTTACCCTGGAATAAATACAAAAACTAAGCAATGATTATCAGGTTCAGAAATAAATATGTCTGTTTCAACAGGCAGCATGTCAGATGCAGTAGCTAAGCTAGTTGACCAGGGAGTCCAATTCTTCTCCAAGTGGATGATTTATATGTTTTAATATGAAAAGTATCACTCTCCAAACAGCCACTTTCAGAATGTGATATATACATTCGACCTGTCAAACATTTTGATACTGTAATACTTTGTCTTATTTCTTTCAGAAGAGTCCATTTCTAATTCTTTATGTGCTTCCTGTGTCAGAATGATACCAGCAGCATTTTTCATATGATGGCTACACCAAACCTTTGCTTATAAGCAGCTGAGGTGCCCTGGAGAAATTAGGTCCTGGTAACACTTCCTTTCCTGCTCTGCTCCCAGGCATGCCCCATGCTGCTGCCTGGTGACACAGGAAGCTGCTAAAGAAATAGCTTTACCCAAAAAGATACTCTTTCCCCCTAGTCTTCAAAAAAAGGTGTGCAAGCCCTAAGACTGAAGCCATAGGGACATGACCTCTAATCCCTCACAAGCTGTTAGGAAGGCTGCTTGTGAGCTTGTTCCACTGTTAAGCTTACAAAAACAGGCACTAAGCTAATGCAGGAACAAAACCTTTGTTTGGCTCTCGGGTTTGACAGAATACCTGCAAAGTTTCCTGCAGGGCTCTGGCTGCCTGTCCAAAGTTCAGTTTCAGTGGCGTTCTACTGCTCTGATAGACGGTGCTCCTATGCTGTGTAAATAAAAACAGAGTGCTGGGACAGGCCCCACAGATCATCTAACAACCCCCTAGGTGCACAGGCAAGACAATACCTCTGGATTTTCCCTCCTTCTTCCAGCCTGTGAACTATTTGACATGTATAAATCAAAAGATCAGGACATTCCCAGCTGTCGCATCGAAGGAAATCAGTGCCTGGCTGTAACAGCCATGAGAAAAGGGATGCCTCTGAGCAGCCAAGCTTCAAGATATGGCGCAGATCAAGGATCCCATACCTCATTAACATCCCATAAGCATCCCCACAGCAGCAGCCCAGCAGCCCACATGCTCCCTTCCCTGGTGGGTACTGTGGGCTATGTGGCCTGGGATGAGAGCAGAGAGCAGGCATTTGGCTGATTGTTGGATGATAGGCAACATGCTGAGCACCTACTGTACCAAAAGGGGAAAGGGAATTGTCACCTGTAGACATCAGTGATTAAAAATCTTGTCAATGGCAGAAGGACTCTTTCAGCTGAGACCAAAAAAAGTATTTCCAGCTCAGCAAAAGTAACTGGAAAAGTGGAGAAACGCAGAAGAGGGCAAATGACTTTTTGATTACCAAAGCCAAACTCCTCAACTCTTCTTCCCCAAAAGTAGATCTAGAGAATACAAATTCACCTACAGGATTTCCAGGGCCGAGTGCACCAGAAAGGCTACTATTTGCAGAGTAAGCAAAAGTGCTACTTAGCATATGAAGAGCATATGTAGCAGAAGAAAATATAGCCTAGTTCCAGCAATAAAAAAAACCAACAAAAAACAGCTCCAGAGTGTGGATGCGAAAACCATATGCAGGTTTCTAAGTAACCAGATCAGTTTTTCTGATGTGTTGAGGGCCGACTAGTTCCCACAGAAAACAAGAGGAGATGTTGATTGCTTGGTACTTTCGAAAATCAGGCCAACTCTTCAGAAGCATAAGTAGGGTCCTGAAATGCCTGATTATGGGCCATTTGAAGTCTGAGCCTCGATACACAGCAATGTGCCTGCTGTTCAGAAACATGCCTCACCACACGCACATCCTCTGCAAGGATGAAAGAACAGCCCTTCCTGCGACAGCCAGGCTGGGGACAGAAAGCTCTATTTCCACCATCACCACACACTCCACCCCCCTTTTATAAAACTGAATACACTAGCTTCAGTTCTGAAAGAGGAAAAATCTTTTTATAGATGCTGCAGTATATAATCAAACACTCTATGTGATATAATGCAGAGATAAAGTAATGGAAACTTAAATTTGCAGAAAAATTAAAGCCATGATGTGCATATAACTGTGACCTGTCCTAACCTGCTGACAGGCAGAAAGTAAAGCCAAGAGGTAAGGACAGGGTGAGGCAAAGGAAGTTACATACAAGCCTTTCAGAATATATTTCCTAATTAAGAAATACTCCAAATATTTGCTGTGAAGCTTTATCTTTCTAGTGCTGGCTGCTGACATGCTCCAATAAGCACCATGGCTGGGTTGGGGCAGGTCATGTGCTCAACCCTTGTTTCCTTTATTACCGTTCAGTACCTAATGACTGCACTGGAAAACGCATCATGTCCTTCCATGAGCACCTTGCCACCTGATGCATGCTCTGGCATTTGTAAGTAGTGATTTACTGCTGAATCACATGACAAAACTGACTATAGCCTTTATAAGTTCATAAATCCTGAGTAGGACAGCTTTCCTATTATGGTTGCAGTATTGTTTCAGTGTGTAACTCGCATTGCTGAAGGAGAGACAATAAATTCTGAGGCTGGGAAATCCATTGTATTTATATATGTGGCTGCTTTTGGTCTCCATTTCCTAGTCACAAACAAACTGAGATCTTTTGATAGGGATATTTATAGATTGCAAATGGTGACATATTAAATCAATAGGCCTCTGTTTTATCTCTGGGATCTTTTATTGTTTCCTGCAACTCAATGAATATTTTTCCCATCTTACAGATTCTTCTCCATGTGGAGAAAGTCTGGATAAGCTTAGGCTTTCTTCACACTCTTCCTTTATACTTAAGAGGCTGTGATTTATTCATGTGTTATCAGCCATGCCCTTCTTGCAGCAGACAGAAGCAGCATTAGAAACTTTTTATTATATGGCTTTAACTTTTGTCACTTTTCTGTCTTCTACCTGCTAATGCTTCCCTCAAAGTTATTTATATAACAATCTCAGAAATCCCTATTATAGCATTTATAATAATGATTAGTCAAAGAATTTTTGGAGACGTTTTGGCAGTACCATTGTATCTAGGATGTGGTCTTGGCCCAGGCCCAAAGGTGATAGACACAGTCCCATCACAAAATGGGGATTTTCCTGAGTTGAGTTGCTATACAATATAAACCATTACACAGGAGCTGAGAGTATATCACCACCTGGACATTGCCAGATGATGATATACTCCCTCTGGTGCCTCTAAATTAGGTACCAATAGTTTTGGAGGAACATGCTAGGGAACATCTCCTGCTATAAAATCATTCAAAAAGTTAAGAATAAAAGTAAGGCCACAAAACTTACCTGAGCTGTGTGCCAGTTGAGTGAAGGAAACTCCTTTCTTTCTGAAATAAATCAGCAACAGTGCTGGTAAATAGAGTCGCCCCGTACATTTAAAATCAAAGGAGATAAACCCCAACAATCAGTAGCTAACTTGATGGAAACAACAGCAAAATAAATTAATATCTTTTCTCTTTTCATCTAATGCTAATTGTGTCTTTAAGTGGTGGACATTCAAAATGGCAATAAGGATCCAGGATCTGTATTTTGTTTTGTTAAAGTAAATAAATTTATGCTAAAAGACAAACCAAATTCTGCTTACCTCTGAAGCAGTGCAATGTTCAAATTACTAAAATAAGAGAAATGGGCTGTTGAGTAGCATCGTTTATCCTTCTGCTTTATTAACTACTCTGCAATACTCAGAAAACCTTTACAAGTAATTCCATAACTCTCTGCAGTCATATTCCTGTATCAGAATTTTGGTGTTCAGATCTTGCCTTTTCTGTATATAGGCTGGAGCAGGATGTCTAATGAACATCTAGAGGCCCAACACAGACACATCTGTTAAAAAAGAAGGCAAAAAGTGTTATGATTTCTTCTGCATTTGCCTAAACCAGAGCTTCAAAAAGGTGATTGCAGCAAACTGTGGATGGGAGGCAGGCCTGGGAGCCAGAACACATCCAGGAAGAAGGACCGAGCCTCGTACCGGCAGACAAACCTCCAAACCCAGCAGGAGGGTACTGAACTTGTTCTTGCAGCATACTGAACACATTTTTATTTACCCTGGTTTGCTTTTTAGTTTCTTTTTGTAAAATGTACCAACTGAAGTTAAATCTTCCCATGTAAATGTCTGTGTCCTGGTTTCAGATAGGATAGAGTTGATTTTCTTCCTAGCAGCTGATGCATTGATGTGTTTTGTCTTCAGTCTGAGAACAATGCTTATAACACACTGATGTTTCAGTTGTTGCTAAGTAGCACTTGCCCTGACCAAGGACTTTTTCAATGTCTCATGCTCTGCCAGTGAGGAGGGGCACAAGAAGCCAGGAGGGAGCAGAGACAGGACACCTGACCCAAACTAGCCAAAGGGGTGTTTCACAGCATGCCCAGTATACAAACTGGGGGGAGCTGGCTGGGAGAGGCCAGTCACTGCTTGGGGACAGGCTGGGGATCGGTCAGTGGGTGCTGTGCAGGAAGCAAGGGTCTCAGCAGCTCTGCTTCCCCTTTATCCTTTGCCTCTATCTGTCAGGGGATCTCCAGCTGCAGCAGATACAGGCAGTGAATGCTAGGCTCAAAAAGGGCAGAAAAAGTGAGTACAGTTTGAATTTTGGACTGCCTTTGTAGCTATGTCCTTTCTGGAGACAATGCAGGCACCTTCAGGTCATCTTCCAATTGCAGACCTAAAAACCTGAATCTTCACAGTCAAGCACAATTAGCTACTCTGTAAAGCTCCAAAGCGCAGCAATTAGACTGAACTCGCTTTTAAAGTCCCTTCTGGCAACTGATCTCTGCAGGAAAAGCATTCACTCTAATTCTCAGTTATCTGTAGAGTATAACAATAAGAGGTGAAAGACACAGGTACTTTGTACCAAAAGTACATTGCGCATTCACTACTGTGTTCAGCTCACACAGCAAATCTGTATTTAGATAAAGATGTTTTGATAAAGGGCAAAATGAGCTGTTGCAGGTAGAGAAACAAACTGCTGAAAAGCCAGGGAGATGATGACAGCAGACTCTGCTGAGCTGTAGTGCTGAGCTGGAAGTACGATGGCTTTGCTAACCAGATCAGGGAGAAGGGAGCTTTCCTACACTGCCTGGAAGCAGCTGATTTGAACACAGCTGTAGCTTTTCATATGGACAAGAAATTAGGTCAAAACTTTCTAGGAAATTTCTGAGGCCTATTTCAGAGCACAGTTCAAAAGATAAAAGGAGAGAAATTCTATAGAAACCTGTATGCAATCTCATGTGGAAATGAAACACTAACAGGAAGAAATCTTGTGACTGAATACTGCTGAGCTGACATCCAGGGGCTTACCTTTTTAAAAACCTCAGTACAGCTCTGCAGCAGTAGAATGTAAGGCAGAGAAAGTGAGTAAACTTCAAACAACCCTTCCATCAGTTCCCACCCCAAGCACAGAAACACCATTCATTTTGTTAACATTATGGCATCGTTTCTCCCTGCATCTCCAGCAGGATCTTGCCTGCAAAGCGTCACTTTAGCCTTTTACCAACAGTAACAGATCTTACCCAAGCAGCAGTTTTTATCAGTAGTTAGAGCTCCTTGCTTATGTTGGGTATTAAAGTGTTCTTTTTTTTAAAGCACTATTTTGATTAGACGATCTCTTCTCTAAAATATAACCCAAACCAAAACATAACACTTAGGGCCAGATTTTTAAAAACTATTAGGCTTCTGCTTTATTTAAATGCGTAACAGCAGGCAGCTCAGCCTAATTCTCTACTTGAGCACACAGTCTCTTGATTCAAAAATGGAACAGCTTCTGCAGATGCACGTCTTGCCTCTTGCTCTGTCCTCCTTGTGTTTTAATAACTTACCTTTACTAACTTGACTTTCTTAATTCAGACTTAGATTACACAATCATTTAGCATACAGACTGCATTGACCAATTTCCTCCAGATGCACTGAAGAGTTCATTGGACTCCTTCTATCCCTGGTCATAATGTGGAGCAGCAGTTTTGGGCCAGTCCTGCAATTGAGAGAGAAATCTAGGTCTTGTTGTAAGTCAGAGGGGTGGGGAAAGAGCAGAGGGTTAACTCTACACATCATTAACTCCTCCCCAAAAGCCAGAGGGAACACTGAATCTCACAGTAAGAAGACTTTCTTAATTGATACATCTTCTTGCAATTTCCAGGCTGATCTCTCCATAGGTTCCTTTGATTTATGAGGTCATTTGTCTGTTGACAATTGACGGAATTAAATACTCTAGAAAAGCATTTCTGTCCCAGAGCAGGGAAGGTTTTTTAACCCTTTTTTGTTAGCTGTTGAGCTGTTGCTGACAAAAGTGGTTGGACATGAGCTCAGCTTTATATGATGGTTAAAATGAACATGAGCCTACAGTGTGCTCGTGCAGCCCAGAAAGTCAACCGTATCCTGGGCGGCATCAAAAGGAGCATGACCAGCAGGTCAAGGGAGGTGATCCTGCCCCTCTACTCTGCTCTCGTGAGACCTCACTTG
>JAOEHY010052580.1:0-17561 GCA_025447955.1 Psilopsiagon aurifrons
TTTTTTTTTTTTTTTTTTTTTTTTTTTTTTTTCTTTTTATTTTATTTTTTTTTTTTTTTTTTTTTTTTTTTTTTTTTTTTTTTTTTTTGCCCCTGGACAAATGTCTGCTCATGACAGGAAACAGGAGTGGATTCGGTATAAAACGCTCCTGCTGTTTGTGCAGCTCAGACGGCTTCCCTGACGGTGCTCCGCTGTGGGGGTAGACCCGCAAACGAGCTCTCCTGCAGCGGCGGTGGTCCTGCTGCCCGTGCCTGGGGCTTTCGTCGGGGTTCCAGCCACCGCCCCCTCCGCGCCGCCGCCGTCGTGGGGTGGTTCTGAGCTGCTCGCAGAGAAGCGGCGCCAGGGAAGGGACCTGGCATTGCTGCCGACAGCCCGCGGGCAGCAGAACGCGTGTCCCCCTTGTCCCCGCAGACGTGTGTGTGGGTGCCCGTGCTTGGTGGTGCAGGACCGGCTTGTGGGGCGGGGACGGCGAACGCTCCTCATAGCCGGGGCTTGGGGGTGCAGAGTGAGCCCCGGGCTCCGCACCCCTAGGTTTGCCCTCTCAACCCCAGCTTCCCCCCAGCAGGCACCAGTGGGCACACGGGACTCGGGGCCCTGAGGGAGGGCAGGCTCTGGGGTCTGCTTTCCTTTGGGGTAGGGGGAAGGGAGAACAAAATAGAGAAGCAACAGCCTCCAGCTTTTCCCTTCCTCTAATCTTGCTTCACTCCCCCTTGCTCCGTCTCCCTCCCTCTCTCCTTTCCTTTCCCCTTTCCCCTCCCTCCCTCTTTCTAATTCCTGCCACTAGCTCAGAGCCTCATTCAGCAGCCGCTGCCCGTGGAGTGTAATAGGCTGAAGATGCTGCCGTGTCTGCTCAGTGTCTAGTTGTGAATGGGACTTGCGTCCTCTCCCTCCTCCGGAGGTGGCTAAGGGAAGCAGCCAGCCCCCGCTGGACCGGCAGGTAAGCGGCGGCAGCAGCCGGCAGCCCCGGGGAGCAGCGGGACACGCCGGCGCCTGACTCATTTTGGGGGAGCGGGGCGCGCTCATGCCGGGCGAGGCAGCAGCGAAGGGAACGACAGGGAGAAGGAGCGGGGCGGCGGAGGAGTGGTCCTTCGCCGCGGCTCGGAGCAGGAGGACCGAGCGGAGGATGCGTGCGTGTACAGCCGAAACTTAACAGCAGCCGCGGGGCTGGGGCGGGGTGCGGGGTGCCGACCCGGGCGTGCGGGCTCGGCTGTGTCTGGGAGAGGAGGGGTGAGGTGGTCTCTCCACAGGCTGAAAGAGAGCACTGTGGAAAACAGTAGTATTGTTTTTAAAAATTCCGTTCTTGCTCGGGGAGGAGGGCGGGCGAGCATTTGTGCGTTTTAAATGTTCCTCCGGATAAGAAGGTATTGAAAGCCCCGAACTGAAAATCCTTTACTCGCACTGCAGCTCCCAGGCATGAAATGGATATGCAGAAATTATGAGCCCGTGAAGTGAAGGATGCTCCATCTAGAATTGAAAAAAAAAAAAAAAAAAAAAAAAAAAAAAAAAAAGAAATACTTTGATTTATACGTTATGGGTTTGGTTCTTTTTGGGTTTGGTTGCTTTTGTGTGTGGTTTTTGTTTGGTTGGTTGTTTGTTTTTTCTTTAATTTTATTTTGCTTGCTGTCTTTCAAGTGCATTACTATTCACAAGGTACCAAAATGGTATCTGTCTCTAATACGGACTAGTCCAAAAAGCCTTAGACTGTTGGGTGATACATGCATAAGCACATCTCCAAGAAAGGTAAAATAGATCAGGCTGTGGGTCCCCATAAATACCATTAACTTTTAGAATAAAAGTGCTTCCTGTGCAGTCCTTCGGGGGCATATATAGCAGTCTGACATCATGAAACAAATGCCTTTGCCTCCTTCAGAAGTCCCCCTTTATTGTCTACTCTCTTAAATATTTATTTAGCAAGGAGAGAACCAGGGTATGCTAGATCTTCTTTGTACCGCTGCTACAAAGGACAGTGTGGCTGTGTAACACAGTATTTACCTACCAAGATATCTGTGACAAAGGAACCTCTTTAGCAAATGAGGTCACTACTTCAGAAATTGGCTCTTTATGAGGAGAATGCTCATTTCTTTTTCACGTTCCAGTGACTAGTAACTCATTGGGAAAGACTTTCTTCCTGTTGATTTGTGATGGTGATACAAAAAGAATTTCACAGATTCTGCACCCCTCTATTAAGAAATTAAATATTTTTAATTATTTAATAATGAAACTGTTGAATGAGAAAATCAGTAACATTCAAAAGCAGGGAAGCACACACTCAAATGTTACTGAAAGTCCATCTCTTTTCCCCTCCTTGCTTTTATGCTTCAGTGTTTCCAAAGTCTGTGTGATTTTCCAGGTACTTTGTTCTTTTTCTATACTGGCTAATGTATGCCAATAAATAAATTTGCTTTCAGTGTAGGAGTTCTGCAATAATTAATTTGACATCTGCCTCAGACGTGTCTGTCCACTGAGATTTGGAACATGAATTGATGATTGTACTTAGCTCTTTGGATGATTTTATATGGAGAGATATATAAAAGTATATGGAAATGGAATTGCTGATGTTTGCTTATGAACAGCATTCTCATAGCTGAGTGGTGCAATTCATGTTGCCGGGTGAGGACAGTAAGAACCGTAGAGAGGCTGAGCGCAGAAGATCTGATCTGAGCTTCATACCTTAACACAGAAAGCATTCTACTAGCATATTTCTTAGTCTACTGCACTCTAGAAAGCAGAAGTTTCTGGGTGTACTTCTAAAGCAGTTCTTCCTCTTGGGGAAGAACAAAATGAAGTTACAGAACTAAGAACAGCATCTTCAATAAAAGGATTGGAAATTCTTCAGGAAAATTGCCTACAAAACATCTTTCTTCTCTAGGCTTTGTTCTTAGGCCCTGGAATAGGATATGGTTTTTGGTTGGTTTTTTTTTTTTTTTTTTTCATTTCAGCATTGCACTGGGGCATCAGAGAGTGAGCATGGACAGCGAATACTATTTATAGACTTCTCTACATCAGCTTTAGCTTTGCTAAAATTTTAAGTGTTGCCTGTCCAAGAAAATCTCTAGGGACTAGATTGCTTCATTTCCAAAAATGCTGCTACAATAGGGTATGTCAAGAGATGAGATAAGTCATTGTGATTTATCATCAGCAGTTTCAGAAGGAAATATGTGTGAAAATGGTTGATCGAGAGATGTAACAACTAAATTAATTTTTCTTCTGCGTGTCAGTGAGGGGGAAACTACAAAGATTAGATGACTTGTGTGATTTAACTGATCAAATGCTTTAAAATATATCATGTGATTGCAGCTCCAATTGATATGCTATTCTGACACCATTTGACATATTTAATTTAGTGTAAGAAACATGTAAAGTTTGAGTTCCCATAGAGTAACAATTGTTTTCTACAGATGCTGTAACTAAACAAAGCTTGAGAAACAAGTATTTTATTGCTACAATTTCCACAGTAGAAGTTATTTCTGGCTCAGCTATTATAGAAATTAAAAGTAAATTCCAACTTGAAACTAGTGTCTCCCCTTTTTGGTGAACATCCTTAATCATTTCTGAATCTGTTTTGTGAGCTGGGTGTTTCGTGAAATATCTTCAGTGTGTGAGTAGCAGAGGTCTCATCTGGAATCAATTAATTTGAAGCAGTTTAGCAACATACTTTTCTAGACGTTTTGTGCCTAAGTTTTTCTACCACCATTTTAAGCTAAAAATCTGTGTATAATTTCCTTTGCTATACTTCTGTCTTTGTCTAATAACAGTTCAGTTTTCCTTATCCCTTTGTTGAGACCAAGCCACAGCTTTGGGAAATAAATTGAAAGACGACCACGGGTTTAAGCGTAGTTTGGATGAGGAAATTCATATTAATTAAGTGGGTTTACTTTACATATAAGTATTGTCTTTTCATGTTATATGCTTATATTTTACTTTGTCTCTTATCAGAAGAGGAGCAATGTGGTCATGTACTCTACAACTCTTTGTAGTATTTCAGGAGAAAATGTAGTCCTGTGTTTGGGTCCCTGATGCTGAAGACTCTGATACTCCTAGGCTGGTAAATTATTGACTTATTTAGGTGCAAGCCTGCCTATGCCAAATTAGTAAATCCATTCATCGTCTTTTCCTGTATAAGTAAGGACTTTTGAATAATTTAAATGTGACTTAAAGGTGGCAAATTTGCTCACGGCGCTCCCAGAGGAGCGGTGTTTACTGATGAGCTGGGGTTATTGGAAGCCGTTCTCCCGGTGTTGAGCTTATTGCTTTGGCTCCGTTTTGCCCTACAGGTCCGTTGAAGGCGGCCTGAGGAATGGCCGGCAGCGGGGCGGCCGCGGACCGGGGAGCTGGGGGCTCCGCGGGGCTCGGCGCGGCGGCGGCCGGTCGGTCACTAGAGGGCACTGACGCTCTTCGCCGCCGGCCCCGCCGCTTCTCCGGGCTCTGTGAAAAAACGTTTTGCTACCACCAGCGTCGCCGGCCCTCTCAGGGGAGACGGGATTCAATCGCGCTGTGATGCGGAGTAACGTTTAGGCAGTTTGTCAGGATTAATATCGTTCTAGTCGGTGGATCGCGTTACCTTCTGCGTCGTGTTACCGCCTTGCGGAGTTTTGGAATCCTGTAACTTCAGATTATCTGAAGAGTGCCGCGGCTGGAGTCCAGGTGTAAACTAAACACCACTCAGTCATCTCAGTGGCAGTGGTTTGTGAGGGGTTTACTATCTCTTTCTTCCTTTTTCAAAGGCAGTGTCAGCTCCTGCTATGCCAAGGGAAAGAGTTTAAAGACAGAAATGATACGGCAAAGCAAAAAATACATCTTTCAAAATATTGTCATGCTTGATAGGTCCCATAAAGTCATCATTGAAAGACAAAAAACCCAAACATATTAAGCCAAATTGGTCTAATTTTGCCCATACACAGACATCTAGGTCAGTGGAACTTAGAATTGAAGAACTGAGAAAAGTCTATTGGTCCAAATCATTTCCATATATCCTGTAGCGCCTTGGAATAAAAAGGATGCTGTTACAACCCATTCTTGGAAATGCTGACCAAAAAGGACTTATGTGACACTAAAGATGTTAAATGATTGCAGGCCTGGAAGGAATCTCATTTCCACCTGCGCTCTTCTGATGTTCTTCCTGAGACATCCTCTTTGGGGTACTGCTAAGGGCAGAATGCTGGACTGCGCAGATTTAACTCATAGACCAGTTGAATTCCTGTGTATGAGAAATATATACTGTAAGCAACAGAGTGCAGAATGTTATATTATTGTTTTGTATCTCTGACAGATACGCAGGCAGTGAAACTAATGTTTCTAATAGATATTGTTGTCTACAATATCTATGCCAAAGATGGGCAACACAGTGCCATAATAGTTGTATAAGTTTCTGTCAATCACATGATTTAGAATATTAATTAAGAATTATCATAAAGTAACAACTCTTGGTGAGAGATCAAGTACTGCACTGGAAAATGAGCACTGCTTTGCTGAGGAGCACTGTGTTGCAAAGAGCAGTCCGAGACTCCTGAACTGCATCCTCTGTGTTCCTGGGCAGGGAATATCCCTTAAACTGCTAGAGGCGCTCAAGGTGAATGTAAAAGTTACAGCTGACAGCCATGTTCAAGGTCCCCCTGAGAACATTGCACATGGATGGGACACTAGCAGTGCCTCGCAAGCCAGCAGGAATTCAGAAGCAAATATCTGGAGCAGCCAGGCCTGCTGCTGAGCGGTGTCCGTGGAGAAGGTGACATTATGGTTAATTTTGCCTGACAAAGGCAAGAGGTTTTCTTACATAACTGCTTGGGTGGTGCGGTGGTTTTCTGGCATCCAACGTCCCACTGAAATCTGTGTGATCCATGAGCCATAATTTACCTCTTCAATTTTAAAGTGCTGGCTTAAGCAAATTCTAAGCAGTTTTGTGTGTTTTCTCCAAAGTTTGGTAATGAGTAGGAACTTTTCCCCTTCTGAATCAGCAAGAGTTCATCAGAACTCCTAATTGTAATGCAAGGGCAGGCAGAGTTAGAGTAGTAGAAATCAATGTAAATGGTTTATAAGAAAAGAACCAAGAAACTGAATATAAAAAAGTAGCCAGGATTTTCTAGAGTGATTGGTGAACAATGAAGCAATAGGTTCAAATGATCTTTTAATTGTTCATCTACCAATAGACTGTAGCCACATTGTAGATAAATTAACATAAAATGCAGTTGTGGGTCATGAAGTATTATAAAGGGGGCAAGATTGAACAGAACCTGAACACCTAATACATGAACATAAGCTGTACCCATCTACTCAGTAATTATACTTAAGCTTTCCTTTAATTGTGTTGGTATGGTTTTACACTGATCCAGAGTTCTCAATGATGCTGTGGACACATTGGCCCACACAGGCGAAGACTGGAGTGATGAGCAGAGAGCTTCTATTCATTAATCCGTTAAAACACAATTCACAGTTTCCATGTTTATGAGATTCACAGAGCCACATTTAGCTCCTTTATGCTTGAATTGTGCAACATTTTCCTGCTTTACCAGTGCATGTCAGCACTACCTCATAGCTTGAAAGCAGCCTGGTTTATATGGCTGTGTGTGGGGTTATTCATTTCACGTAAGCTCCTAATCACACAGGGTCTATGCTAGCTTGATAAACTAAAAAGTTCCTTAACTTGATGTCAACCCCATTGCAGAGCTGCTTCTTCTGAGCTGCATTTCAGTACTCTCCCTTTTATAAAGTGCAATCATCAGGTACTCCACGTGAAAATATTACGTTTAAGATTGAGCCAGTACCGTATAAACTCTGGATCAACATAATTTTGTTCCAGTGAGGCTTCTGATATATATATATAAGTAAAATAAAACTTCAGAAATATATTAATTGGTCTCAGTGGTTAAGTTAAATAGTTAAATACATGCATACATATCATTCTGCCAAGGATAAGTCATTAGTTCAGTATAAACCAGAAATGATAGCTCTGTTTGAATCAAGAGACTAAACCCTATTTCCATTAATGCTGTTTTATTAATATATGCATGTGTCGGCCTTAAGTCACAAATTTAAATGGTCTGTCCCTTCTTGATTTAAAGTAATTATGTCAAAGATCTTGGCTGCTGAACAAATAACTGAATTACTGCTTTCATCTTTTACCAACTTCTGTCTTCTTTTTTTGTATGTAGACATTGTAAGGCAAACAAAAGAAATACAGTTTGTGCAAAGTTAGCTGGCATTTGAACCAAGAAGAAAAGTATTTTAACTGCCAGAGCAGAACACCTGTAACTACATCAGCCCCCAGACAAGGATTCTCGGTTAACAGTTATATAACATTTTGGATCTGCCCTTACCTTATGTGTACTTTATGCACATTTATGTATATTTTAATTTATACAGTTATTTTTTTTTTGTGTGTGTGTGTGTTAGTAAAAATTTTAATTGAAGCAACAGGTTAAAAAATGCAAATTTAAATTGTTTGACAAAATTGACATTCAAAAGGTTTGCACCTAAATCTTGGAAATAACTGCAAGAAATCCTGAGGTAAACACAGAACTTTGCACAGGATTTTCAAAATAAAAACCTAGTCTTGTCAGCACTAGGAAACACACCTGAAATTTTTGATTTAAATCTTGTCCTTTCAGAATAGGTCTTCCAACACGCAGACATCCCTTTCAGCTGACTTGACCACATACTGATAGAGTTAGGTGTTTAGAAGTATCACTCAGTTCATTTTAGATCACCGTTCAAGACAAGGTTTTAGTGTGTTTCTTCATCACAGGGTACTTTCTGGTCAGTGCAGAAATGGTTGTAATTTTTTTCGGAGGAATGACCAGTATCAAAGCCATTGAATGCTGCCAGGTTAATTCACTGCATACAGCACAGTGATCAAAACCTCCAGTCTCATATTGCACGAACCACAGAGATTACCAAACTGATGTAACTGAAGAAGCACTCAAACATTTATCCAATGCACACAGTGAACAGAAAATCTTAAAGATAACGTCTTCTTCGCATTATTTTTCAGCATATTTTTCTTGCACTTGAAATTCCAGTGAAGATCTTCAATATTTCACATTAGTGCAAGTTACTGTTCATTCACAGATTCAAACCTAATTTCTCCAGACATAAGCTCTTCCAAAATTTTTAAAAGCAGTTGAATAATTTTATTTGGGGCTCTGATTCTAGTAGAAAAAATTGTCCACCACTAATTGTTGCCTTTTTATTTGTTCCAGTTCTAGTCATAGCTGGTATAGCTCAAAGAATATGTCTGATTAGTATGCATTTCAATTCTTTTTAGCACAGCGGCAATTTACATAGCATTTCTTTCTCTAAAGCAAGAAGAATACATATCAGGCACTGACATTTACATACAAACAATTTATCATTTACATACAAAAGGGCTCATTAGGTAGGAGTACCACATGACTATAGGTCAGATTTAGGATGGGTATTATAGTTCTTTCTGTCCTTAAAATTGTGAAATTTGCGATATTTATGTGGGAAGAAAATTATACTCATAAAGCATGAATATGTAGTCATGGTTCAAGTACTAAATTTAACAATCCTCTCAGAGATCACTAGTATGTGGTTTTCTGAGGTGCAGACTTTGACTATATCCCTATAGTGAAGCTAGCTTAAGACTATCCCTTCCCCAGTGACGACAAATCCTGTACTGTGATTCACAGTCCACTGATTTATACAAAGTTGATTTGGAGTCTTCAGAGCTAATTAGGGCATTTCCATGTTCTACATTAAAGTAAAACATGTACAGTTGTCAAAGTTACTGTCTATGCGACTTTGGTAACATAGAGCCTGTGCTCCTAGGCATAGTTCTTGACTTCTTAACTTTCTGCACCATCATTCTGAGGTCACTGGAATTGCTAATGTTTGGACAATATTTCTTGGGCTTTACTTTATTAGTATCTGCTCCCCTCTACCTTGAAAATCTAATATTCAGCGAACTTTTCACGTTCACACTTTCCCACTTTTTAAGACAAACTTTGCTCTGCTCTCCATAGCCTCCATTTTATCAGGTATTGTGGACTTTTCTAGACTTTCTTTTGATTTTCATATTTTTGCTTTACTCAGCCATTGCTACTTATCCTCACATGTGGAGACATTCTTCTGTGATTGGGTCAGGCTAACCAGCACATGGCTTTTCCTTTAACAACCACTTCTACTTGAATTAAATAAGGGCTTCCCATTCCTAGGTTGCAACGTGATCACTAAAATCTTGTAATGTCCAGTTACCCTTTGTGCATGTTACTTACTTAGGTTTTTGGATCCATAAGCAGAAGTCTTACTTTCATTGTATTTGTCTAGGTATGTCAAACTACTGGGATATAAAAAAAAGGAATTATTGGTGTATTTGATGGCTTCCTATATATTCAAAACAAAGAAAACTCCACATTTAAATAAGGTGACATTGGTGTGATCTGAGAAACACTCAAGCAATCTCATGAAAAAAGAAATGGAAACTAGCTTTACTGCCTTCCTAGACCATTTGTATACAATGTGCAGATGTCACATGTACCTAGGGCATGATGAACTCCATTGAGAAAGGTAACATGAAGATTTACTCCATTCTGTAGTGCTGCAGTGAAGTGCTGTGATTCTATAGCATCACAAATTAATAAGTAAGTGGCTGCTGGCCTTGGTTTTTGAAGAAAAATTCCGAACAGTATAAAAATCAAAAGTCACATTATCTAATTTTTTTGAATGGCGTTGAGTTAACATTGAATCGTAGAATCACAGAATGATTAGGGTTGAAATGGACCTCAAAGATCATCGAATTCAAACTCACCTGCCATGGGCAAGGACACCTTCCCCTAGACAGGTTGCTCAAGGCCCCAGCCACCTTTTTGTGACCTTCAGTATGCATTGGTACATTTAGGAGGCTAGCTAAATGTTCACCTTATTTAATATATGCTCAGAATTTTGTTGGGTTTGTTAGCAGACTTTTTTCAATGACTTGTGTGAGTAGAGAAGTTTAAACTATTTAACTTATTTACACTTTACTGGTTGAAATTCTATCTAGTCAACCTGATACAAAACAAAGGGACTGGAGTCCTAGGGGTTATTAATTGACATTGGTGTTACTAAACTTTATCCTTGATATGTAAATTTAAAGAATTTTTTGGTAATTATATTAACTTGTGTTTTTAAACAGAGTTTGTATGGAGGTGTGCATTTCAGGGCTAAGCCAGTTTTTACTCCTACTAGCATTAAAAATGCTCTCAATCCACCACAATATGTAGGAAATTGCGCTAATATTTGTTTATTTATCCAATCAAATTGAACAAGAAATTAGTCTGGCTGAAATAATCAAGTCTATAGAGAAAGTGCCAGCTCTGATACTTACCAAGATTTGACAGTTGCTCATTGCCATGACCTTGGCTTTTTTATGATGAGTTAGAGGTCAGAAAGTGTGCTACCTGTAATTACTGCCTTCATAAGATTCTGTAGGCTATCCTCTGCAGCAGATTTGAACCAGATTGTCTACATGTATCTCATTACTGATGAGACTGTGTGCAAATCTGTATTTTGTTCTTACAGCTGTTAAATCCTGTTTCTATCACCATATAAAGCCTGTGGAACAGCTTAGCCTTATATATCTCTCAGAAATGAATGACTATCAAGTTGTTTCCTGAAAGCTGTCCTTACTCTGAGGAATGCCAAAACCTGAACTTTTGCTTATTTTTTGCAAAGAAATTAAAGGAAGTTATTGATACTTTATTGAGAAAAGAAAGATGTAAATGAAATTAATAATATGTACAAAAGACTTCTCTAATGGTATTAAATCATTTTGCCTATTGGAGGAGAGAAGAATTCTTTTGCCCAGAGGTATACCCTACCTGGAAACTAAATCCATTTTTAGTTGAAACGAAATCATTCAAAATAAACTGCACAAATGCTTGTGTTTTAACTGTTTCCATGTGCTTAAATGTAGACTTTATTTAACCCATAGAAGCTTTGGGCATTTTATTCCTTTGAGTTAACAAATGCTAATTGCTTCTTTAATTTAAGATCAGCAGCTCCTCTCTTCAGGCTCTTCAATGTTACAAAGAGTGTTTTGAGTCAGATATGGCAATTTCCTGTTTCACATGTTAGTTATATATGCAGCCCCTGTTACTTAATGGAAAAAAACATTAAATTATATACATATTAACTTCCTTTTTCATTCTTACCAATTGATTATACACATTTCCCCTTTGGGCTTTAAAAAAAGACCCAGGATTTATTTTTTAGCAAGTTAGAAACATATCAATTTTTTAATAACATATCAAGTGTTTTAAATGCAAAGACATGAATTTCTGTCTACATCCTTATGCAGCAAAATAATTAGTCTGTTATCTATAGAAAGCCAGGCATATTCATTTTGCTTTCCTGAGCCTGTATCCTTATGAATTGAGATGTCAGTCTGAACAACATGAATCCCTTTCCACAGCTGTGCCTTGAAGGACAGATGCCTTTCTACCATGAATGATGCCGAAAAATGTCCTGTTGTGAAACTGTTTTTCCCACTTCTGAGTAGTCTGGTGAGGTCATTTCGTGTTGCTGAAGCTGTATAGGGAACTGAGCAAAAGAACCCTATACATTAATTATGCCTTCCAAGTATGCCACTTGTTTTAGTAACCTTTTCACTTACTGAAAGAATCCTAGAGTGTATGAAGAGGAGACTAATTCTTCATTTATGGAGAGGAATTCTTTCAGTAGTCATGTTCAAAATTGCAGATCAGCTGAGAGGACAGCATCTGCACCGACTTCCAGTTTCTGTTGGCTTGGACTTTGCTTGCATTTGAGGAGAGAGAAGAATGAAAGACTTAAATCTATTAGTTTGTTTTCCCTATTGTAAAAGTGTCCTTTCACCTTACTAGATGAGTATGTGCCCACTTGGGTTTCTTTTAAGGGGAATAGTTAGAAAGCATGGAACATGATGAAAGCTTGTATTGCAAAGGCAAACCTCCTTGCTTCTCAGGAATATTTTTATGTGTCTCAGTGACATGCCATCTAAAGAGCAGCTTTCAAAACATTAAGTCAAGTTAACTTGAGTGAAAAATAATTTGAGCTTCTTTAGGGTGAAAGTTTTAATCTTTCAATGGACTTTGCACAAGTCTATGGTGTAAAGATCCTATTGGACCTGGTATACATATTGTACTCCTATTGGAGCAGCATCCTCAAATGATATTGAGGTGCTCACTTTGAAATGCCAGAACATTGCATAAAATCTGCTGCTAGTGGCAAATAATTAAAAACCATATGGGCTAGTTATCTGTTTGGAGCTTCAAACAGCCACATTCTACATCAAAAAGGACTGCAGCAACTCATTGATCAAAGCTCAGATAATTTAATTATTTACCTTCATGAATCAAGGGGTCCTTGAACAAGTTCAGGATGCCTGGATATTAGAATATGGGAAATTTATTGTTTCACTCCTTCTAATATTCCAACATCAAAGAGAGCTTCTTCCTATAAACAAAGCAGTCTGAAGTCAAAGAATTCAAGCAAAAGCTAGTATGGAGAGATTCAGTTTTCTAGGATCTTTGTGAGTTGGAAATTAAGCTGATTCCTGTAGGGTTAGATATTTACCACTGTGATTCTTTGTGTTCATTTTATGTAACTAAACATCTGTACCAAATCTTGCAATCTTAAATGCTTAGCTCCTACTCCTGTAAGTTCACTTGCTGACATTGATTTTCCTGTTTCTCAGTTTTACCTGAATTTTTGTGCTTTGTTTTTCAAATGTCTGTTTGCCAAACTCTGTCTCTTTGACCACATCATGCTTTGAGATTCAAATTAGCAGTGTGATGCCGACTGATCACCCTTATTTGAAGGAGAGCTTTCACAGCTAATCCTTCCAGCAGCTCCAGCCAGAAGTTAGTATAAATTCAGGGTGGGGAGGGAAGCCTAGGGTCTGAAGGAACAGTACTCAGTCCCAAGGGCTCTCTGTGCTTCTCACCGTTAACAGCAGTCACATTAGTTGGGGATTAATGAAGTAAAAGTTAGTTGGCAAATTTAAAACCTTAAACATAGCAAAGATGTTCATGCTGATACAAGAGTGAATTCTCAGCCTGCAAAAATAAATGACACTTTATTTCAGAGAAAGATTAATGCTTTTTTATCTTTCCCTTTTATTTTTGTATTTTGTATTTTCTTCATTGGTCTGCCAGATTTCTATTCACAGCTGGGACCTGACTCCTCCTTTTAACAGGTTCATGGACTAAACATAAACTAAACATAACATGTACTAAAATTTCTTATGGTAAGTGCCACACTCTGTGTGTGCTGTATATTTATCTGTTATGTCATTTCCATGTGAAAGCTCTTCCATTGCCTGTGTGATCCTGATTTTGTATCTGTTATGACCTGCAACAATACTATATGTCAAAAAGCTATTGAAGCCAGGGAGCTGTCTTTGTGGAGTGCTTCCTTACATATTAGCAGGAACAGAAATAAATTAGTAGCAGACCGTCAGAAGAGGCAGAAAACAAATACAGTTGCTACATGTGATGACAAATGTTTCTGAGAATAATATGGAAGTTATATATATAGAAAGAAAATAAAAGAGGTTGGCTTATCCCACCTTCTCCTATTTATCTGTGAAATGAGAAGTGCCACAAATTTCTAATGCTGAAAATCCTTTTGAAAATGAAAAATTTTCTTTAAAACTGACATGGAAATTTTTATAGAAAAAAGGACTTCAAAATTGTGATAAATAATAGAATTAATTACCTTATATAACACAATAAATAATTAAGAAGAGATTAACAATGTGTGATTCATTATCATACTGGTGAGGAGCTCTACAGAGTATTTAATTTTAAATAGTGATATGGTGCTTGGTGAGACACATTCTGCTGTGTGTGTAGGTACAGTCTACTTCACATAGCAACAAACTGCAAAACTGTTCTATCAGCTTAATGCACTGCACTTCCTTACGACAAGGTTACAGAATGAAATCAACTATATCTAGTTTTTTTAAAGACATTCCAAATTTCTGTCATAATTCCCAGGTAACTCTATTGTCAATTAACATGTTCAGATCTTTACTATATGATAATATCATTCCATATTTTCCAAGAGATCAGACAGCAGAAGGGTGATTATTTCATACCAGGTGAAGTTATTTGGCTGGTATCACACCAAATGTACGGTAGAATTCATGACATCAGTATTGTACTTGGCCAGGCAACATTGCCAAAAAGGTGGTTTTATTTGTGTGTGTATATATATATATGTATACGTTTATGCACATACAACTTATGTGTGTGTATACATATGCACATATGAGAACACACTCTTCCTCAACGTCTATCATAGATCTACTGTGATAGAACAGTAGATTGGGATCATGTATGTGAGTTTATAGAGGTCTTAATTTCTGCGATACAAACTATGTGGTGATGTGAGTGGTTATGCTTGCCAGTGAATGATGTAGTGACTGTGCACATGCCTGTGCCATTACCAGAGGAGGAGGAATTGATTAGCAATAACACACTTCATTAACACTGCAGTTTCTCAATCATTGTAATTGTGGCTCTTCCCCTGAAACATCAAGTGGAACAGGTTTCATTTCAACCAAATCAATCCAATGTGTTAAAATTTACATAATTTTCTCTCATTGCATTTATAGAGCAGAAGGAATTTTAATTTGCATTGTCTGTATAGTCTATAATCAAAGTGTTAAGAGCACAAGGTTTATTTATTATGTATGGCAAGTGGTGACAAATTTACGTAATAGGCTGCATCTTGCTGAAATATCCCTTCTGTCCCCACACCCACCTCTGCAATTTTCACTATAACTTATTTTCTATAAACCTGTTAAATCAATTGCACAAGCCTTTGAGTTCTGTAGGACATTTATTAGGGAGACAGGTCCTTAGAAAAGAAGATAAAAAAATGTCATACTAAAAGATGAGAGATTCTAAGCTAAGGGAAAGCATTGGAAACTGGACTGTCCTGATTTTGGGAGAAGGCTAGTAAAAAAAACCACTGTGGTGTGGACTACCATTGTATACCAAAGACAGACATTTACAGATTGAATGGAAAGGTACTTTTTTGCTTGTTTTGTGGCAATTAACGTAGAGAATCTATGATTTTTTTCCACCTGTTTGAGACTAAAGAGCATCTAGGAAGTTATCTGCTGTAAATGTAAATTCCAACACTGATTGTTGCCTGCCACAGGCAACTTTGCCTTATCAAAAGAAAAATACTTAATGAGATATTTTTGATATAACATTGTTTTAGTAAACAGAGAAAAAAACAGAGGATTTTGATATTTGTAGCAATTCAAAATACTTTCTAAATAAGAAACATTAGCCATCCAGTGGTTTTGATCTATATGTCTTCTATGGAGCGTCACAGAACTACCATAGTATAAAATTTATCATTTAGATTTTTGAATGACTGAGCTTTAGGAGACATGCATCAGATAGCACCTGTCTCCTTTTACTGCCCAAATAAGGATATTCAGACTAAAATGTAGGAATATACATTTTTTTTATTATATTATACTGTCTCATAATTCAACAGAATAAACAAATATATTCCATGTGCTAGCTTGTACAGAAATTCAGGTCACACAAGATTTATCTATCTTTGATCAAAGAAAATGTCTGTAGAACCTCTTAACAGTGCTGCAGAAGGTTGATAGATGTTGAGAGTCATGTTTTTAGAAAGAGATTATATGGGCACATGTTTGTCCTCTACCAAAACCTTCTACACATAATTTTATTAATACGCAATTAAATCACGGATCTGTTGTTAAGAGTTTAAAGCTGCCAGTGTATTGTATTTCAACTATATTTTAGTCCATGCTAAGAAAAGGGTGTGTGGGTGTATTACATGCATGATGACTTGTGTTTTCAAGTTACATAAGTATCGAAGCAGACACATATCTGCCATTTGTGAATTTTGCAATCTCTGTATGAAGTTGGAATGAAAATTCAGTTTATATAGCAACTGTTAACATCCAACATGTGCCAAAGTGCTTCTGAACAGTGTTATGTCAATGTATCAGCAACAACTGCATACATAGAAGCAAGAATGAACACTATAAATTCATGTTACTGAAGTTCTAAGATTAATATATAGACAGGTAATGCTTAGTAGGTTTATAGAGGTGCAAAAGAGAAATGTAAAGCCAGTTAAACTCTGAGAGAGAGATTCAGGGTAAGAGCAAACTAATTCTGTTGCTGAGCTCGCCAATAAAAGAGCCTGTTAAAGTGATTATGAAGCTACAACGCTGTCTACTTTTTGATTTGGTTTTGATTTGGTTTTGGTTTTATTAGGTTTTTTTCATCTTTTCACGGAAGTTACTGTATGGGCTGCACAGTCCTTGAATGCCATCTCATTCTGCTGTCAAAGCTTCTCTGAAAAAGGATTCTTTTGCCACCTTCCATCTTTTTACTTTCTTACCTGTTTTCCCATGACTTTTCCACGTCCATTGAGTATTGTTTGAAAATCTGCAAGGGACTGCCAAGAGGCAAAGGTTTACAAATAGATGGATGTAACAAAGGCAAGTAAAGATATAATTGTTACCTGTTCGCCCAGTTGTATTCTCAGAGAAATGATGCTGATTCTCAGTATTCATATTGTTCTAGTAGAACCTTTCTGTATGACTGTGGAACAGGGAACGAGGGAATGTGCTACAGCTTTTAACTTACTTCCTTTCAGTACACAGTGTGTGACCATTGTATGAACCCCAAACTGATTTTGTGAGCTTTGCAGAATATTCTTGTCAAATTGAAATCTCACTTGACCCACACCTGGTTTTGGACTCTGATATTTCCAAGCACCAGCACATCTTGCTGTTGATTAAGCATCAGCTGAAAAAATGCCAACTGGAAATGTCACCAAAGTTGTTCTTTGTTAGAGTTCCTCCTGGCCATCTGGGGGAGTCTGCCACCCACATGGGTAAGAATGGATGTTCCTGAAAGCTCAAGAAGAAAAGTGGGAAGGTGGAAACATATGAAGAGCTAGATGCAATGCCAGTTAGTGCTTCCCTGGGGAGTTGCACAGGGAGGTTAATTGAATCAAGTGAAGTTCTATGTTTACATCTAACACGGATGAATTAAACTCCTGAGTTCAGTAGCATCTCAGAGTCAGCTTAGTCCTGCTGCTTTGAGCTTTCTAGGAGAGTAAGACCTGCTGAAGTCTAAACAGAAGTACACTCAATCTGCCATTGACATAAGAGGAAAATATATAGTCAAAGCCATGTATCTTAACCATCTCTACTGATGTGATGTTCAGCAGTGCACCTACTACTGAGGTGCTATTGTTTATGCCCTGCTTCATTCAATTTGTACATAGTTTTTCTCATCTGTGGCTTCAGCAGCTGTCATGTAGATCAGACTTCAGCCGAAATCTGTGTTTGTGGCACTCTTTACAAATAAGAAAAATATGTTTTACAGCTGAATATGAGAAAGAGAAATCAGATAAAATTAAAACGTTTTAGAATTTAGCCATTTGTATGGCTATAGAACTTGGCTACCCAGTAGAAGAGAAAAAAAAAAATAAGAAAATGAAAAGAAAAGAAAAGAAAAGAAAAGAAAAGAAAAGAAAAGAAAAGAAAAGAAAAGAAAAGAAAAGAAAAGAAA
>JAOEHY010052581.1:0-10844 GCA_025447955.1 Psilopsiagon aurifrons
CCCCATCCCTGCAGTGCTCAAGGCCAGGTTGGACACAGGGGCTTGGAGCACCCTGCTCTATGGAAGGGGTCCCTGCTGTGGCAGGGGTTGGAACTGGATGAAGTTTAAGTTGCTTTTTAACCCCAACCACTTGATGATGCTCTGATTCTCTGCAGGGATGGGGATGATGCCGTGAACCTAATGCTGACCCAGTGCAGTCCTCCAGGAAAGGCCGGAGACTGCTGTAATACTGTTATATGTTTAGCACGGAGCTGCAGCAGTAAAGGACCTAAATCCCATGGGACAAGTCCTGAGATATCCTTTCTCATCAGGAAGCTCATCCAGAGCTCATTTTCTAACCCCAAACCAAGCTTTTCTGCAGATGTTTTTTTCCAGCCCTGGGTACGATTAACTCACCACCAGCGCCCATGGCTCTGCAGACAGCACTACAGCTCTGGATATACAGCTCAGCTCAGCATCCCCATCCCTGCCTGCAGCTCCAGGCAGGCAGCCAAGGCCCCCCACCCATGCCCCAACCCCTTCCCTCCCATGGGCTACTTCCTTAATGCGTCCCAGCTGCCTGTGTCCACCCGCAATGGGATGACAGATTTGTGCAGTCCCCTTAGGGTGTGGTGGGGACCTTTATTTCCTCTTCCCCCCCCCCCCAAAAAAAAAAAGAAAGGATAAAGAAAAAAAAAGGAAAAAAAAATAAAAAGCAATTAACCTTTTCCTGTCCTTGCAAGGGGCAAGAAACATCCCTGCCACAGAAGTGGTGTGGGGACTGAGATCTGCTCACACAGCTGTGCCAGTGCTATTCTGGCTGAGCTAAAATTAAAGAGCTGAAGTTGTATCTGGGCCTTCACGAAACTGTCATGGAGACCACAAGATTAGAGGACCTGGGAGGCCAAGCTCTACTTCCAGCTGTGCCAAGGGACTGTCGTGCGAGTCACAACGTGTTTCTCAACCTCTGTTTCCTCAAAGATAAAAGAGAGGCAGAGAAAAGGAGCCCATCAAGAGTGCAGACCTACATGCGAAGGACCTACAGGTCCATAGCATCAGGTGAATCCACAGGCAGGACCAGACACAGAATAACAGAATCATATAGAATGGTTTGGGTTAGGAAGTGCAGGGATACCTTCCGCTAAAGCAAGGTGCTCCAAGCCCCTGTGTCCAGCCTGGCCTTGAACACTGCCAGGGATGGGGCAGCCACAGCTTCTCTGGGCACCCTGTGCCAGCGCCTCAGCACCCTCAAAGTAAAACATTTATTCCCTCTGTCTAGTCTGAATCTCTCCTCTTTCAGTTTAAAACCATTACACCTTGTCCTATTGTAACAAACTCTACTGAAAGTCTACCCAGTTGTTCTTATGAGCTCCCTTTAAGTATTGAAAGGCAGCTCCACTGCCCATCTACATGATAGCTAGAGATTTAACAGCACTGGAAAAACAGGAAAGCACAGGATAACCCCAGCATCCCGGCCACCATCCCTTCTCCCACCAGAACAGGTCCTCCTCCACCAGCTGTGCCAGCTATTGTTGGGCACATAAAGCCTGCTCCACCAGCCCTGCTGTCAGCATGAAGCTCATTACACTGCAAAGCACTTTGAAACACTCTGAATATGAAAGGTTCTCCATCAGGCCAAATTCAGCTCCGTTTGCTATTACAATACAGTGCATTTCTTTTGTCTGTGCCTTTTGATGATGCCCAATTGTTCCCCTCAGTCAGTATTTCGGAGTCATTAGCTGGAATTAGTAAAGTTCCTGCTGCCGGACTTTTCCAAGGCTCTGTTCTTGGGCTACAAAGAGGCGATGAGGAGTTGTCCTGCTTTCACAGAGCTGGAGGCACGGCAGGGAGCAGGCAGCCCGCTGGACTTCACTTTCCCACTGCAGCACTGGGATAACGCACGCGCTGACAAGATGCTGCGGGTGGTCGCAATGGGGCTGGTGCTTCCCAGCCTGGAGGGAACACATAGACCCCTTCATTTGGTACCTCTGGTGGGACTGGGTGAAGAGCTTTGCACAGCCACATGTGTATTTGAACAGAACATCCCACAAAGATCAAGTTTGTCTCTCATAAATCCCCCACTCCCACTTCAAGGCATCAGCACTGAAGAGGTCACCTTTCTAAGGGTGAAGGACCTTTACTTGGCCACATTCATGGTGAAAACCCTTCACATGCCTCCAGCCTCTCACTCATGTTACACCTTCCCCACTATGTAAGAAAGCCTCTTAAACACTGTTCCTTGAATATATTTATACATGGAGCATAATAATTCTTTCTTACGCTGTACCCTCTTGGGATGCTCACTTGGACTTTGGAAGAATTTGCTGGTAGGACATTTTCCCTGGAAGATCTCAAGGACCTGTGCTCCTGCTTTGGCCAGGCATTCCAGAGTGAGCTGACCTCCAGGGGAAAGCTTACCAGGGTACCCATGAACTTTACACTCCATGAGACCCAGCTGACGCCTTTGCCAATGTCCAGTCTTCAGATATGGAAGTGCTTTTGCTATGGGAAGCCCAGGAGAAAGGGGCAGCATACACAAGTTTCTTTGTCCTACACCAGCATGAATTGGGTTCAACATCAGAGCAAGTTCAGCACCAGAGCAAGTGCATCTTGCAGCCAGCTCTGAGAGTGAACAAGGAGTGTACAAACAGGGGCACACATGGAATACCTCTCCAGGTATATGCTCCTGCTGCCCATCGGGCAGCCCAGATGCTTCCCAATCTGGTGGCTGTACCTGCAGCACTGTGCTAAGAGCCTTTGATGGACCTTTCGTCCACAGATTTCCCTAATCGGTTTTTGAAGCCATTTATACTTTTGGCACCTGCAACATCCTGTGGCAAGGAGGTCCACAGTTTAATTACATGTCTTATAAAAGAGCACGTCCTCCTGTTTAAGGCTTCTGCCCAACCATTTCATGGTTTTTCACTAGCTGCCAGACACAACAAATAACTTTTCACTACCCACCTCCACACCACACAGGGCTCATATACCCCACTTAGATACCTCCTCAGCTCCTTCTCTTCCAGACTGAAAGGTTCAGTCTGCTCAACCACTTTTCAAACTAAAGCATGTCATTTGTCCTTTTCCCTCTCCCTGTCCTACTCCTGCCACACCACGAGTCCTTGCAAGCCAAATGGGACATAACTTTGGCTTCTCCTTTTCCCCACAACCATCTGCTCAACATGGTGGCAGATCTTTACATCCCAGTCAACAGATCCTTGCACCTCCATGCATGGAGAAGCAAATCCCCAGCCATGCCCTGTCCCTGGCACATGAACCAAGGCAAAACAGATACGTCCCTGTCCCCAAAACACAAGACAGCCTAAAAGAGGCTTAACTGGCACAGGCATCTATCAAAGGAGATCCCTTGGAAACTAATGGTATAAGGGGTTGAGAGACATGAACCTCTATGAGCCAATGCCACCGAGAGTAAAGCTGTATCCCACCGTGTTACACACTTTGCAGATACAATACAGCCTCCACAAGAGATCACAGAATTATCAAATGGTCTGAGTTTGAAGGGACCTTAAAAAGTCATCTAATCCAACCCCTCTGCCATAAGTAGGGACACCTTCCACTGGAGCAGTTGCTCCAAGCCCCTGTGTCCAACCTGGCCCTGAACACTGCAGGGATGGGGCAGCCACAGCTTCTCTGGGCACCCTCTGCCAGTGCCTCAGCACCCTCACTGCAAAACATTTCTTCCTTCTATCTAGTCTAAATCTCCCCTCTTTTAGTTTAAAGCCAACACCCTTCGTACTGTCACTAGAGGCACAGTGATTAAAAACTGTCCCTATCTTTTGTCTAAACCCCCTTTAGACCCTGGGGCTGCTCTAAGGTCTCCCCTCAAGGAGCCCTGTCTTCTTCAGGCTGAACCAGCCCAGCTCTCTCAGCCTGGCTCCAGATCATTTCTGTGGCCCACATCTGACTGAGGCTTCATTCTTGTCCACACATAAGGAGCTCCAGCAGGTGTACAAAGGGATGAAGCTGTGCGGGCTATACCCCATCTGATGTTGCTATGTGATCCCAGAGAGACAGCTCTCAGACCACAGCAGCTCCGACTGACACCCATGCTGTCTGCAGGCATAGACCATTCCATACCTGGCTACCCCATCACTATTCCTGGATGCAACATGGGCATTTGACAACTACAGCCATGGAACAAAACTAGAAGCAAACCAACTAACCTTATCATGAGGATGGAAGAAGCGTCCAGCACTGAACCCAGCTTGTTTTCTTTCACTGTGGATTGTACTTCCATTCCCCAAGGATTTCCTTGAAAATCATTTCAGGTCATCCCCATCTAACATCACCAGCAGCATTTCCATTGCAAGATGACCAAATGCAGTCAATTCACACCTCTCACCTTGCATTATTTAAAGTAACATCATACAATAAAACAGCTTGCCTGGATTCCAGCCTAATCTAAAACCAACTTTATGGCTTCTAATTTTAGCACTAATCTTCCTTTGTTATGGTTGTGTGATTTCTAATTATTTTATCCCCAAGCTTTGCTCTGATGGATTGTTGTACCATTTCCAATGCCGAGTGACTTGTAAAGGGCCTTTAAAAAATACGCTGATCATTTCAGGTTCATTTCCAGTTCCTACGCAAATAACATTCTCATATACATCTTCACTGGGGAAATATTATTATTGTTATTAAAATTGCTATTAAAATAATAAAAGCAGTACGACATAAAAAGGAGAGTTCCGTTTCCTATGATGATCCCAATCTGGTACTGCAAACACCGTATTTTCTCTTAAAAGTTGTTAAACAGCAAAAATCCATTATCCAGATACACATCTCTTAATAATTCAGTGTCTTTGGCTTGGCATCGCTCCCAGAACATTCTGCCTTTACCTACCCTCATTTTCAGGTTACAACACATCGGAGAGCAACCGGCCACACCGAAACCTTGGGGGAACTTTGCAAGGCATAGCATGAAGCAGTGGCAGAGACACGATGTCTTGATGCATCCAGGGAGCTTTGCCTACCCAAATCCTCTGAACTTACAGTGGCAAAGACCAACCCTCGGCTGAAGTGTTGCAGAGGCTTACAATGAGCCTCCAGCCCAGGCTCCTCAACAGGCAGATGTTTTCTCTCCTACCACGCTCACCTGAAGCAGCTTCTTGATCCTTCTAATCACTGACCTAGATCAAGTTTGGATTTGCGCTGTTAAATTCGCACTAAGTTACATTGAAGAGGGGATGCTGCCTGCAGAAAGCTTCAGGATGCTGAGGCAGGGAGATGCCCAGTAGGGCCTGCCAGCAGCCGCCAGCGTATTGAGGTGGGGGGTGCAGGCACAGGGCTGGCAGATGTTCAGTGGGTTATTTCCTTCCCCAGGATTTACATGGATCTCCGGTCAATCAGAAAACATCCATTTGACCTGTGACATTTTTGTTTTAGTTACCCTCCAAGCTTTGACAGCAGCAGTTTAAACACAGCACATAGGAGAAAGCACCCCATCCCCACAAATTCAGAGTGGATGGGGAACAAATATTGTACCACAGCCCTGATGATGAACATGTTTCTTGTTCTTCATTTTTCTCTCCCTGACTTTCTGAGCCTGCTTCACCATCCGTGTCCTTTCCCTCCCCACTGGAAACATGAGCTGAGCTCCCCACCACCCACCGCAATATTCAAGAGGGGAGGATATGGGTTGTTTTCTTTATTTTTTTAATTCCCTGCACAATGCTGTGTATAGAGTCCTTGAAATGGAGATTGTCAAAACAGGAAACAACCCAGTCAAAGTCCTCAGGCCCGGGTCCTGAAAATGTCACCGTACAGAGCTGCAAAGGATGGAGAATAGCTCTCTGTTCCTGCATGAACAGAGGATGCTCTGGGAGAGCGGCCAGCAACACACAATCTGCCTTCATGACAACCTGATTTTGAGAGCTGGGCTTTAAGCTCTGCTGAAATCAGTGGGAAGCTAGTTTTAATTAACTAATTTATTGAGAGAGGAATACAACAAATGGGGTTAAAAATCACAACCCTGATACTTTTATCATCATGGAGAATTTTGTAAGAAATATCATCTCACTCAGGAAGCCAACCCTACAGGAAATCCTTCATCCTTAGCGTTGCAGAGTAACTTCCACAGCATCCTGCTGGCTTCCTTCTTACTCTTCTTAAACCTCACCACTGCAGACCCTCACTTCTCAAGCTCATGCTCTGAGTTTCAGCTGGCCTTGCTGGGCTGGAAGAACAAATGCTGGGTCAAAACCTGCCCATGCCACTCTGGGCAAGGCACCAGGCTGACCCTGCATCTCCACAAGGATGCACAGCAGCACACTGCTTGGCCCTGGGCTCTTTGTTTTCCATCAATCCACTTTGGAGCTAAGACTTAAAGCTTCTGAAAGGCACAACTTGAGGCCAGTTATGAGGACAGAATGCAGCTGCTGTGAATCCAGGTAAATCAGATTTTCACAGTTTATTTTTTTGCAGAAAATAGTTGATAGATTTGTTTTTAAAAGCAGGCTCCTGCAGCTGTAGGTTTCGAGCCCTTGTTAAAAGTCTGACCTGAACAAGCATCCGTGCCAACAAACACTATTCTAAAGCCTTTGATCGATCCTGATGAGAGTGAAAACCTTTTTTGTTTGTTTGTTTTTGCCTTCAAGCAAGTTACCTTTAGGAGAACTTTCCAAGCAGAAGAGCTGGTGACCACTGCCAGAACAGGGATCCAGCAATTCAGGTTGCCCAGAGGGGTGGTAGATGCCACATCTCTGGAAACATTTCAGGTCCATGCTTGGAGTAGCCTGCTCTAGTGAAAGGTGCCTCTGCCCATGGCAGGGGGTTGGAACTGGATGAGCTTTAAGGTTCCTTCCACCTCAAACCAGTCTGTGATTCCTCTCTGAAAGCAGAGGATTTCAGTTTTGAGGGAATGGTGACTATTTTCATACCGTCAAGCCACTTACCTGCAGACTGACAGCCTCAGGAGGAAAAAAATTCTATAGATTCATGTGATGGACAACTAGAAATACCATTTGGGATGCATAGCACAGAACATCAGATTTCTCCTGTCATCCAGGTAGAGAAGTAGAATAATTACCTAGGTCTTGATCCTGAAAGGTGCTGAGTGCAGTCAAGTGGTCTCCGCTCCCATAGAGTTCAGTGTCTCAGGGGCTCTCAGCAGGGTCAGCCGTGGAGCCTGGACAAAACAAGACAGATTGGTCTTAGTCCAGTCTTTTGTAAGAAAACCTATACATCCTGTGAGAGAAACCCCATCTCAGCTCCACGTTCCAGCCCTGTACTCCTGTGTGGGGAGGTAATACAATGGTCACGCAAAACATGGCTGGGGAGATGCTCTCCAACACACAGGCATTCTCTGAAGATCAGGGATGGATGTCTGCAGCACACAGAATACAAACTACAAGGGGACAGATGTGCCCACAGAGCTTTGGTCCACATCCAGGAACATCCAAGTGATGCTCTCAGGATTACTGCTTTATCCAGCCTATGACCCATAGACACGCACACTGTTCTGGAGCTAACACACCTTCCTGGCAGCAGATAAACTCCAGGGTTCCCTTGCCGAGTGTATGGAAAAGGATAAACCTGGAAGATAAGAGAACTCTGCTGATCTTCCAGGGAGTAGGCCTAGGAATACCCCTCATGCTCCTGCTGGCTGGCAATGGTGTGCAACACACCAGCCCCAGGCGGGCATGGCCTTGCCAAACAGGGGGTGAAGAGAGGGATGACAGGGACAGGATGACGGCACTTTTCTCCATACAGCCCTTTGTTCTAGGAGGTCCCCCGAGATGCTAGGCTCAGGGTGGCCAAGTCCTCCTTCTTCTTCCCCTATAAGGGGAACAGATGAGGGGAGGAAAACAATGCTCTCTACTCAGCTAACGGAAAACAAAAGCACAACGATCCCTTCCAAAAATGCCTTTTGAGGAACAGACGATCGAGCCCAAAGGCCCAGTATTTCTGGTTCACTTATTTTTGGGTGAACTCCATCCTGGCAGGGTCTTCCTGTCCTTCCTTCAGGCTCGTGCAGGACCCACCCAGAGTCACATGGATCATGCAGGGCTTGCAGAGACCCCAAATGCCGTCAGGGTTTTAACATCCATCAGCTTATAGAGCTGATGACACCAAAAATGAGGTTTCTCCACCAGACCCCATCACATCTCAGCCATGTGGTGGAAGGTTTAAGGGAGTATCAACCACCCATAGCCCTGGTCCAGGGCAATATGTTCAGCCCCAGTCTGATCCCACTGGAAACTGGGACCAAAACCCACTAAAGCCAAAACCAGCATCAGGCTTTTAATTGCCCAGCAGTGGTGGCTTCTACAAAGCAGAGAGGATTTCTGGCATGCTGATTGCTCATGGAAAGTCCATGACTGGCCCACAAGCATGGAAAAATATGGAGAATGGAACCTTAATACCAAGTTGGTGGCAGGCTCTCTATTTTCCTCTCCTGTGACTAGTTACCATGGATAGATTTCTGAGATTGAGCATGCAATTGTTCACTACACTGCTTCTATTAAAGAGAGGATGAGCACATCATCCTATTTGTACTGTACTTTAATTTCCAGAAATTCCTTGTTCATTTGTTTGCTTAAATTATTTCTCTCATTTAAAGAAACAATGCAGTCTCAAAAGAGAGGGCCCAAGTCTCTCGAGTAACCCTGCTGTGGCCCATTTCTTCCACGCTAGTTAACAAGGGCAGTAATTTCCCTAAGGTTTAATAGAAAACCTTCTTTCCAGAATGCAGAGAGGGAGGACATCTTGAAAGCCTCACTGCTCTATTCCACTTATGTTGTAGGACGGGAAACCTTCCACTAGGCCAGGTTGCCCCAAGCCCTGTCCAGCCTGGCCTTGAACACTTCCACATATATACGCATATATATATATATACACTATATACATATATAAACACACAGGCATATATATAATAAAACCCTAGTAAAGTTCTATTGAGACATACATGCTGGTGAAATGCATCCCACACTGGCAGTACTGTTATGACTTATAAGAGCATTTGCTTTACAACTGCCTCTGCCTCTCCTTAATATTATTTATGCAATAGGATTTGTCAAGCAACAGCTACAGATGTTTGCACAAAGTCAAAGTACTTATCCAGTGATAACACCACATGCCTGGGACAGCCGAACAAATCATGCCATGTAAATAATAAATACATGGTTTGGTTAATCAGGAAGAGGCAGTGAGCAATATGGAGATTCCCACAGATTCCCTGCTGCAAGGAAGGAAACAAGAAAATGCCCTGACCTAAGCAGGGGTGAGTCTCACATGCACAGAGATCACAGGGAGATCACAGGAGCTGTTTGCAGATCACTTACTGAACATGAATAATTCAAGCAGAAGCGGCTGGAAGCATGAGAACAGATAGATGGGAGCTCACCACTGCTGCTTTGTCAGGTTTTACTCTATTGAGCAAAGCAAAGAAACCACAAGCCCCAACAAAATCCCTATCCTAGCACTGCCAGTGTTGTGCCTTTACTGTGCATCTCACTCTGTACAGTGTTCAACACATCCCGTGCTGCTGATGAGCATTTTTTCCCTTCCTCATTGAGGCAGTTTTGTGATTATCTGGCTGAGAAAGTGGGGGAAAATAATGCATTTTTTAAAAAAACCTTCTTGAAGTTTTAGCAAAAAATAAGTATCTTTGGTAGGAAACCTGTTTCTTGTCAAGAGCTAGAGAGGCATTTATAGACCAAGCACAGGCCACACATCTCCATGTTACTCCTAAATAATTACTTGGCCACACACTACATCCTCAGGGCTCTGGGTTCCCCACCCTTGTTTCTTAATTCCATGCAGAAAAACTAACTAATTAATATGTCTCTGCCAGATGTTCTTTGAAAGAGATATCACATCTTCAAAACACAAGATGATGAAAGGAGTAATCGAGTAGATTGCTGACCAGAAAATCAAGGGTTGTAGCATGACAGTGGAAGGTACAGCTTTAAATCTTTCTCTGATACTTATGATGGTTTTATTTGCAAATCAAACTATGTGCCAATTAGCTGTATATAGATCTATGATGAAATTATACCGTGCAGTTCTCCAAAGTGAAGAGAAGCCAGGGCTGGGCTGTATAATCACCCTTAACTCTGCCCCTCCAGGTGTTCCCATTCTAGCTCATGATCATGCTCTATTTCCCAACCAGTGTGAACCTTTTGCAATTATACAGATGTATACACAACATTTCCATACACTATATGCTACGTTGTGTGTGGTGGGATTTCTCTATCTTCCACGGCCAATCCTGGATTGTTATTTGTTTATTCTCCTCCAACTAGTTACATCTGCCTGTTGCCCTCTGTCTCAGACTGCATCTCTTCAGGGCAACCTTTGCATCGGTGGAGGCCTTGTCCAAACTTATATTCAACCTTCAGGCAGAGATCCTGCCTGGAGACCTGTAGGTGTCACTGGGATGCAAACGATAATAGCGATAATAGAGACTCAAACTCCCACTTTACATATCAAGAGGAATGTGGGGATGCAAAAGGCTAGTCCTGGAGCAGCACTGCTTGCCTCAAGCGTGCACTGGAAGGGGTTGTGCACTTGTACTCAAACTAGCCACCCCAATGAGGTCTTTTGCTCTGCCAGCTACCTGAAGAAGGCAGAATGCAAAGGTGCAGCCTACAGCCCTACTTGCAGTCACAGATAACGCTGGTTACAGACACCACTGCCTGAAAACAGGGCCAGCTGCCATGCCCATGAAGGCAGGGAGTGGTCTGTAGAGAAGGTGTCACAGAATCATGGCTCCATTTGTGTGGGAAAGGACCTCAAAGCCCATCCAGTCCCAACCGCTGCCATGGGCAGGGACCCCTTCCATAGAGCAGGGTGCTCCAAGCCCCTGTGTCCAACCTGACCTTGAGCACTGCAGGGATGGGGCA
>JAOEHY010052583.1:0-14374 GCA_025447955.1 Psilopsiagon aurifrons
AAAAGGAGTGTGACAAGCAGGCCGAAGGAAGTGATCCTGCCCCTCTACTCTGTTCTCGTGAGACCTCACTTGGAGTATTGTGCGCAGTTCTGGTGTCCTCAACATAAAAAAGACATGCAACTGTTGGAACAAGTCCAGAGGAGGGCAATGAGGATGATCAGGGGACTGAAGCACCTCCTGTACGAAGATAGGGTGAGAAAGTTGGGGCTGTTGAGCCTGGAGAAGAAAAAGCTGCTTGGAGACCTCATAGCAGCCTTCCAGTAGCTGCAGGGGGCCTATAGGAATGCTGGGGAGAGACCCTTCATTAGGGACTGTGGTGATAGGACAAGGGGTAATGGGTTCAAACTTAAACAGGGGAAGTTTGATCGGATATGAGGAAGAAATTTTTTAGTGTAAGGGTGGTGAGGCACTGGAATTGTTTGGCCGGGGAAGCTTTGAATGCTCCATCACTGGAGGCACTCAAGGCCAGGTTGGACAGAGCCTTGCGTGTCATGGTTTATTGGGAGGTGTCCCTGCCCATGGCAGGGGGCTTGGAACTAGATGATCTTAAGCTCCTTTCCAACCCTAACTATTCTCTGTTTCTACAATTCTATATTTAGCTCAATTTGAGGAGTCAAAAAGATGTGTCTATTCATCCTTGGGACAATATGCTGCTGGTACTTCATTTGAATTTCATAATGTAAGAGTTTTTTACTTTTGGAGGAATTCTTCTGTGCTTATTTTGCTGTTATTTCCTGTCATAATCCTTACTCATTGCATTAGTGGAAGCATGTCAGTGCCACTCATTCTAGCCTTGACACAGAATTTATTCTATTAGGTTTTTATTTACAGCATTTTGACTTTTAAAAGTAAGTTATGCAAAAGTATTGGGTTTATTTGACAAGGTTTTGGTAGCAGTATTGCTAAATATCTGGCTTCTGTGAAAGATGCTCAAAGTTTCCCCTGTGTCCAGTGGAGCCAATGCTAGCAGGCTCCAAGACAGACCTGGCTCTCCCATCTCTTGTCTTTGGGATGAACAAATGAGGTAGAATGGACGATCAGACATTTTAGACCTACTTAATAACCGGACAAAATTCAGGTCAAAATTTTTGGAGTGCAGATTTGGCTTCACTGCTGAACTGCTTTTAATAATCTAAAACTAGATCTCCATTCCAGCCATTCAGTGTCTGCTCATCTTTAATAAATGATAGAATAAATATAGCCCTGACTGCTGAATAAGCTTATAATGAAAAATGTATTTTAGAAGCTAGATATACTTGCAGCATTTGGATGAAGTTTTGGGTTGCCTAAGCCTAGGAAATTTTTACATTATACATCTGCTGTAAGAACTTAATGATACTTTCCTCTGAGGCTGAGAATTTGACTTGCAAAAGGAATGCATGGAGATGCAAAAAAGGCATGCAAAGCAGATGCCAAGGTTTTCTCACAAGTCACCTACAACACCTGCAGAAAGTGACCTTATGTAGTTTCAATTTTGCCTATATAATAAACACAAATCAGGCTCAGCAGAAATTATACAAGAACTGAAGAGCAAAGATTATCTAGCACAGAGGAAGAGAAGCTCTCTGAGTCCTCATTACGCATTAAATTGTCTACTGAAAAAAAGACAGAGAATGCTCCATACTCTTCTTCTGAGTCCAAAGATATGTCATTATTGTTTTGAAGGGTGATGATGCCCTATGGAAATATAAAATGGTTTCATTTTGCTATTATCATAATTTTCAGTTTCTTGCTTAAATTAATTGTAAAGTATGTAATTCACTGACATGCCATCAAATTCTCACTATTAGTGTGAAAGGTGAAAACGTAGTGAATTACAGTAAATACTTTTACATGGTGATGGAAGTGACACTGGGAAATGTGCTAAGCCTTTACTACTGTGTTACAATAGACATACTTTAGCTACAGAGATGAAAAGTAATTTTCCATATTTTTGTCTTTAAGATTATGGGATGCAGAACCACAGATCAACACATACCTCTTCAGACATCCAAAACATATGAAGTACATTGAAGTGATGTAGCAATTAAGTAGAAAATTTCTCTAGCTCAGCATGAGAAATAGCAGAAAAAGAGATGACTTTTCTGTGTCGGAGGTATACAGTTTAATCTCCTGTAAATATTTTGTAAGTAAGTCAGTAGGATTTCCATTCCTCACTGGAATTTTTTGGAACTCTGGGGTGAATAAAAGCATTTTGTGATGTATCAGCTGCCACTGTGGATCCTCTGGAGCAGGAACAGAGAGTCTGTGCTGTGGATGATAATTTAAACAAAACCAATGCTGTTTACCCCACAGAAACAGGTCTTCCATTCAAAGTGTTGCATGTTGTGCATGATGCACCATGTGACCCTCCCCATTTTGTAATGGAGAGCTCTTTCATTGTCCACTCTTCCACCATAGGCATCAAGGGTGGACTAATATTCTTCTAACTTGAGTTATTTACAGTGTTGATGTCTACATCTGAACTAGCTTTTTTTATTCCCTCCTTGACAGGTAATGGGGATGACTCAGCACTTATTCAAACTGATACATCTCATTCAGAGACAGACATCTTCAACAGATTGGGTGAAGCATTCTCTACAATTATTATCCTTCACTGACCATGGAATCTAGTGTGTCGTGATAGCTTGCTCAGATATAAAAGCCTACACAGAATCCACCTACAAGATAGGTAAGATGAATTCTACCCCTATTGCACATCAGCTTCTGTAGGAAACAGAAGTTCATTTATAGATACGGTGTGAAAATCTTAACCCAATACCGAGAATGTGAACATTCAACATATGTTTTCCATAGAAAAATTTTCCTATGATTTCTGACACTTTCTGAACCCAAAAGTCTGAAAAGATGGGCCATACATCATTATGGAGATCAATATTAGTCTGAAAGGCTTAAATAATTCATTCTTTTCAGCAGGTTGTAAACTGATGTAGAAAAGTAATGAACTAGGCCCAAAAAGATAATGTAAAATGTTATCCTAAAATCACTATATGCACATTTTTATTACTATTTAAACATATATGTCTAGTGATTTTTTTAGTGTTTCTCATTTCGGAATAAAGGTTTAAGGAGCACTTTGGGATCTCATTTCTCTCATCTAAAAGCATTTCATTCACCTTTAGGTGTGCTTGGATAGATTAAAGGTAAGTACATTTTAAATCAGTATCAAAACTGTACTTCCCTCTTTTTCTTTGTCATCTCCTCTTTTACTTACTTGTTACACTGACAATAGGCACTACATTTTCATGCTGAGTAATTGTCAAAGGGTGTTATTTGTCTGTAACTGAGAGTTTCTAGGGGTCATTATGTTAAGAATAACTTCGGAAGAAATCCCAATAAATTCTTGTGGTTTTCTTTCGAATGAAAATTTTAAGTCACTCATAGTGATGACTCCCTTCAAGATCGTAACCTCTGAAGAATTATACATATTTTAATCTACCACTTTTTACAACATCTTTCTTCCCTCTCTACTAATCTATTCCTCTATTTCCTTCAACTATCTGCTGACAAGGTTTTAGCTTTATTTCCCCATTCTTCATTTCTGTTTCTTATTTTTTAAAGCTCGGCTCGGCAATACTAATATTTTAAGATCCACGTGATATTATGCTAGATAAATATTTGACATGCTTTATTTCTTTCCCACGCACACGGCAATATCTTCCAGGGTTTTGACTATGCTCATCCTCTCTGATCTCTGCTTGATGCATGACTATTTGGAGAGGGGGGTGTCTGTTTTGTCACTTTTAAGGGTTTCTCTCAATGCCTGCAAACAGACATGCCTGAAAGATTTATTATTAGTGTCCAGAAGAGCTGCCTTCTAGTGCCATACACTAAGAAATAGTTTCTCTTTGCTTTCCCTTCCTCTCAGCAGTATTGTGAGCTTCCCAAACAGCATAAACACCAGATATAGTGCAAAAATAACTATTTTCCTCCTTTAGTCTGTATTTTCATTTACTGAGCAAGTTGCAGAAACAAGAAAATAGTAGTTTCATTTAGATTCCACCTGGAAGTCAGGATGTCAAAGCGAAGACTGTGGAAGAAACTGGCTTTAATTGCTGGGTTTCATTTCTTCAACCAAAATAAAAACCTTTTACAACACATTTTCTCAATGAGGGAGCAAACTTTGGCAATTTTTATCACTTCAGGATCCTAGCAGTAGTCTTTCTGAAATGAAAGGTGGTTCACTGTATAATACAAATTGGACAGTCCTGTTTTTCAGAACTCACACAAATTGTTTATAGGAGCAAGATCACATCAAGATCTTACATATTCACATCTCATAATCTGCATTCTGGCCCCTTGTGTCCCACTGAAAACTTTTCTCACCCAGATACCTCAACTCCACTTTCTAGTCTTTCTTAGCTTTTCTCCTATCTGGCTTTGCTCATTCTGTTTGACATCAAGACATTTACATCTGTATCAGAGCTAGGAGGTCCCAGTTTCCATGGTGATCAGTGGAATTTAGTCAGTAAATTAAACTGGCAGTATGGATGCAGCATATTTCTCTCTATAAAACTTCACTAAACTCTTTGCAAGTTAATTTGTCTGAGGTCTTCTACTATTTGAGATGTTATCATGTACTGCTGTAGACATTGAGAGTTGGAATAAAGCTGCTTGACACTGATATACAAGTAAGAATGGAATTTTAAAAGAAGATACAGGACATAATGTAAGTTTATGTCCCTTAGGGAACCCTTCACATGGTTAACAACCGATGGTCTTCTGTCAGATTACGTGTCACACTGTGAAGAAACCCAGTGTTGAGGTTCAAAATAGGCTGGGACAGCTGATCACTTGTACATGAGGTTTGCTGCAGTCATGATCATAAACTATATCTTGCCTCACAGGCAGAAGGCAGGTAGACAGCACTTAGTGTGCCAAAGCAGTGAGGGAGTTGGATATGGGGTCACCAACATACATGCACACAGGTCAACTTGACACCTATCTTCAAGTTACTCGAGACTCAAATATGCATACCAGCGCTATGAGGTTATAACAGCAGCCACTTAACCCTATACAGGTATCTGCATAGCCACGACCTAGGTTCAGATTCTGCTTGAAATCACTAGCTGTTCACAAAAGATCATCTACAAGGGACTGCTAGACACTCCTTTCTCCTTTTTGTCTCTAAGTCTTTCACTTGACTATAAATAAAGAAGTTATGGATTCATCTGCAGTTCTCTGCAGTGCAAGCGCTGGGGCAGCTTTCCTGCTGGAATCCTCAGCAGAGACTACCCTGCTTGAAGAGGACGGAAATGAGGGAAAGTTGAAAGCTAAAATGCCTTACAAAAGGGATTTTAGCATTTCTTGAAAGACCACACTCCTCTAATTGCAGGGGAAAGGAAGAGTTCCCAACTGGACAACTCATGTGTTATTTTCCTGGACATCTCTCAAACAAGGGATGGACAAAAAAGCCTGTGGAAAAAGTGGGGGATGTTGACTTTTCAACTAACAGATGTGAAGTCTGAGCTGAAAAACAGATGTACAAACTCAATTTGAAGAAGCTGGTATTTGGGATATGTGGTCCTTAATGGTTTGCATTTTGAAGGCAAAATATTTATCAGTGAAGCAACTGTCAGCATGATTTCTTTTGCTTGATCTACAGTTTTTAGATCTGTACGTCTCTTGTGTTCATCGCCAGTGTTCATGCTTTTAAACATTTTGTTTCTTATTTCCACAATGCCTTTTCAGAGTTCCATTAATGAGAATGGGTTTTCCTCAAAGCAAATTACAAAATGTTGGGAATAAATATACAGAAATAAAAATAAGGGCATTAAGTGAGATAAGAAACCAAGGTTTATTTAATATGTTAGGTGAAAAAGCAGCTATTGTTATGAGGCATTTTTTCAGCATATAGTTACAAAGTAGGAATATCAGTGGTAAAAAGAGTGATCACTAATTGAAACTTGTTGTTTTTCTCCCCCAGAAATCTAGTTACAGTCTTTTTCTTTATTCTTTCTTCTTTATTCTCCTGAGTTCTTCAAATTAGGGTAAGTCATCCATAAAGACTCATGTATAATTCATGCAAAGACTTAGTGCTTTGTGTATTTGCCCTGCTTCAGTAAAATCACATTATTATAATGACTTTTTATAGAGAGTGCTTATTTATTTAAAATTTTAATTAGAGTCATAATTATGTCTGGTATTCACAATAGTCAATATCAGTAGTAGAGCTGGACAAAAACAATTAGATCAGGATTGTGGGGATTTTTTTGAATTGATGATTTTTTTCCTCCACTATGCCCTAAATTAAAGTGAAAGAGCATCTGAAGAAAAAGCGCATCTTCCCTTAAAGATATAATAAAATGAAATGGAATTAAAGTTCAAGGAAAAGCTGCCAGTAATTGAGGGGAATTTCAGGAAATATAGCATATTTTTATGATCTCCTTTTGCATTCCAGGTAAATAGATAAATAACAGCTGTACTGAAAACATTGCAATTATAGTGGTATGAATGCACTGCAAGTCTGAGATAAAACAGCTTCACAGAATCCATAAAGTCTGTAGGGAAGGATCTTCAGTACTGTCAGAAAACAGAACTAGTAAGACTACCATTTTTTCTTCTAATATTCATTAAGAACTAGCTCATATCTTAAGAAGTTGAGATATCTGTAATTTCCTCTCCCATAACAATAGCAGAATATCATAACAGGAATTTATTATTTTAGCTTATTACACAGGAGGTGATGTTCAGGCTAATCAAATATGCTCATGGAAGTTTCCAGTGTCTTGTAAGTATCAAAACAGGAAGCATCCTCCTCCCATCAGTTTTCAGAACCCAGAACAGCTTTCTGATAGCAGCCAGCTGAGTTTCTAAGCGTTCAGTGCATCCTCTTCCTTGTGAGATTATTCAAATCAAACCTTTCACAAAGAGCATCTTAATCAACACATTTAAGGGATTCTATCCTGTGTTCATACTTAGCTTACTTAACATTAATCAGCTGTTGGCTAAAATATATTAACAGTGCCTGAAAATAGACACAGCAAGTTCCACATGATCAGCAGCTTGACCACTGGACTACTAACTTTTGTCTGTGGGCAAGACTCTGCCCTGAGTACAGAAGATATAGGAGAATGCCAGAGTAGAGAAACTTGTTGGGAAAAGAAGCTCATTTAATCTCTTCCACAACAGAATAGCCTATAGCTTGGTGGTGAATGACATTTCTTCTTGCTTCAGTTCTGAGGTTTCCACAACACCCAGAGAGTCAATGAGAGGCAGATTTCCTTTGTTCTAGATAACTTGTTTCCGGAACACAGCTGCTGAATGAGGGAACATTGTTCCTGTCTGCCAGCATCTTTAAATAAGTTCCAGCCACCCTGCCATAGGAGTTCCAGGTTGCTCCACTAGACCAGGTTGGTCCAAGCCCTCTCCAGCCTGTCCTTGAACACTGCCAGGGATGGAGCATTCACCACTTCTCTGGGGCAACCTGTTCCAGTGCCTCACCACCCTCACAGTAAAGAACTTCTTCCTTATGTCTAACCTCAGTTTCCCCTGTTTAAGTTTATACCCATTACCTCTTGTGCTGTCATTGCAGTCCCTGATGAAGAGTCCCTCTCTGACATCCTTGTAGGCCCCCTTCATGTACTGGAAGGCTGCTATGAGGTCACAGAATAACAGAACCCCAATTAGGCTTGGAAGGGACCTCTGGAGTTCATCTAGTCCAACGACTCAGCCAAGGCAGGGCCACCTAGAACAGGAACAGGAATGTGTTGAGGCATGTTTGGAATGTCTCCAGAGAGGGACACTCCACAATCCCCCTGAGCAGCCTGTTCCAATGCTCTTCCACCATCAATGTAAAGAAGTTCTTCCTTATGTTGAGGTGAAACAGGTTGTGTTTTACTTTATGGCCACTGCTCCTTTTCCTGTCACTGAACACCACTGAAAGGAGTCTGGCCCATCCTCCTGGCACCCACCTTTGAGATATTCATACGCACTGATGGGATCCCGTCTCAGTCTGCTTTTCTCCAGACTATATAGGCCTAGCTTCTGCAATCTTTCCTCATTAGGAAGATGTTCTGCAGGATCCCTTCCAGTAGGTCTCCACGCAGCTCCTCTACTCCAGGCTGAACAGCCCCAATTTTCTTAGGCTGTCTATTCATTGCTTTGTGCTTCATATCTTTACATGGGCATTTCCTTCGTGAAAGTGTTTAATCACTTCTTGAATTTATAATGTTTGCCACTGCAGAATCTTACAATGAGTTCTGCAGTTCAATTATTTTCTCTTTGAAAAGGTTTCCTGTCATGTTCACAGTTTGGCTTGGTACTCTCGTAGTCACACTATACTGCATGCGCTTTTTTTGCAACGTTCACAGTTCTCATTTGCCTCTTCCAAGCTGAAGTCTATACTGCTCCTTAAATGGTAGCTGTTCTGTAGACCTGAGGGTATTTCTTTTACAGTTTTTTCCTTCCACCTTTGCTTTTGACATTATTTGTTCTGAGATCCAGGAGTATCAACATTAAACAACAGGAATGCAGCAGAAGATAATAAATCCTTTCTCAAAAAGGTCCTGCACCATATTTGTCATTTTAAATCAACAATGGCAAGACTGGAAAAATTAAAGTCCTTGGGAAGTCTAAGCTGGCATTACATTGATTGCATTTCTTAATTTAACAATTCATTCCCACCTGCATCATATATGTGCGGAAACCTTTTGCTTTCCTGGGTCTTCATCATGAGCTGAAAAGCAGAGAGCTGTAACATGCCCAAGTCTCTTGCTACATAAATGCAAATGCACTCTTTAAGGATCATGTAAGTATGGAAAGCCTATACTGAGTATAGAGAAACTTCTAGATGAATAATAAAGGGTGTCCAAACTTATTAGAGATAGAATATCACTTCGTTTAAAGTCGTTGAAGCCAAAGCAGTATTCCAGAAAACTGACTGAATTACAAGACTAACTGAAAATTCACATTTTAGGGCTTCACTGAGAACATTTCAGCAGAAAGACAAAGACAGTGTAAGTACTAAGCTAAGGAGAATTACAGTGATGTAGCATTTATCAGTGCAGATCACTCCCCAGGAACTGAAAGCGTTAACAAGGCAGCCTATGTCACTTTTTAGCTAATGAAATGCTGATGATGAGAGGATTATAAAACTGAGGATCTTGCTTTCTGCTCTCTTCCTCAGGATTCTTCAATTCCCTAAAATCATTTGTTAGAATACAGCAGTTCAGAAAGTAGCAGTGTCCCAGTTCATATGAAACATCATGAGAACTTCAAGATATGTTGTTTAGATTTGTTTGTAAAGCCCTGACAAGGGACTCTGCTAACACTTACCTGCAATGATTACATTGGCATGTTGAAATGTTATTGCAATTTCAAAGAGTAACAGCTATCCCTGGAAAACAGCAAGTAGTTCACACTGTAGGAGAACAAATACAAGCTCACATTGGTCTACAAAGAGAATGGTATTTAATTTTATATTTAAGATACTTAATATTCATAAATTAACTTGCTGTAAAAGCAGTCATTGATTTTTGTTTCCTTTTCTGATATTTATATTGTTTTATTACAAGACCATGTTAGGGTTATGCTATTTAACCATTTATAAAATTGTGTTATTCACAGAGCACCAGATTAAACTCTCCTTAAATAAAATTAATCACCATCTACAAATTTTCTTCAATTATTTATGACACACTAAATTACGAACCTTGACAGAATGTGGAAATAAGGTACATGTATTCTAGCGTATTTCACCTCTCAGGGGAGAAGTCTGAACTAAAATTACTCCTGAGAGGCATGCAAAAGAGGCTTTAAAGTGCCACTGTCAAAGCTTGTTGTTGGACTGCTGTTATTTTTATTTCCAGTTTCCTTTTTCATTGTTGCTGTTTAGGGTTATTTTTTCAAATATTTCTTTTAAGTTAAAAGTACCTTAAATTAAAAACTCTTTAAGGTATTTTTACTTCTATTCACTTACTAATAGCAGAAAAAGGTTGTGATTACAGTCTTGCTATCTATAACTTAAGCAGCATTAAGAAATGCAGTTACTGAGGTACTTTTCATTGCTGTTTCCTTAGAGCTGGACTGCTGCTGAATAGTGAAGGGGCAACAGGGGCGATTCAGGGAGTTAAAAAGTGTTTCAGACCTTTGAAATGACTTATAAGAATGTGGCCAGCATACTGTGATTATAGACAAGAGTCTAAGATTCCCTGGAAAATTAATCCTCTTGTGCTGAGTTAGCAAACGCTAAAGGCAAACCAGCCTGTCTTACAGATATAGTTCATACCTTGAACAGATACAGAATACTTCTGATAAGCTGGAGTTACCCGAAAATCACATTTCACAAGTAGACAAACATTAGGGAGAAACATCATAACTGACTTTTGTCAAAACATAATTCAAATGTAAGTTGCAAAGTTTGCTAAGAAAAATTTGTCCATGAAAATTAAGGATCTTTCCCACTCTTTCCGAGACTTCCACTCTTCTAGTTCTGCTGCAGATATAATTTCCTAACTCTTCCCAGCAATGGCACAGAAGATAGATCCCTATAAGCTACATATGAGTCAGACAGAATGCCAGCAGGAGCACAGAGAGGGCATAACTTGCCTCATATATATGCCTGGCCCCCACCAATCCCATATTCCTACTGCAGGTGAAACAGGGCACTCAGAGCAATGAAGTTATTCAGAAAAACTTTCTTGTACCTTTTTTCCCTATTATTCCCTTGCATTCAATATTTCTTGCAAATCCTCATTGCTTATCCCATTCACGCGTGAAGAATCACCTTGAGGATGCTCTTAACACTCAGGGTTAAGTCTACAGATTGTCAGCAAATTTGCAAGCTTGCCAGTCCTTCAATTTCTAAGGATGGCTTGACTCATAGCAGAACAAATACTAGTCATGTGTAACGTGAAATGATCATTTCACATGATGATACCATGTGAAATGATTTTCCAGAATGAAAGAAATAAGATCCATATGTTCTACATTTAGATATCTACCTGACTGCAGACATCTGTATCTGAGATTGTCAGCTGGATCCTTTATTGTAGTCAGTAGAGAAATAGGCATTTGTAGATTCATATTCACATCTGCTAAGGCAGTTGTTTCTAACACAGGCTATGTGAACAGTTATTTGGAAATGACTACTCTTGAGAAGAAAGTCTTTGTCATAACATATTTAATGTGCTAATGCTAACATACACTGCAGAAAGGTGATTAAATTTATATACTTAACGGCAGAATTCAAATATTTACAAATGTAAATGGGTTGTATTTCCCTATGTTAAAATATTTCAAAATATAACAACTAGCACACATTTTAAGAAATTAAAACACTTCATAATTAAGGTATTGTATTATATTTGTCTGTTGTGGGTGACTAGCTTTTTGTAGTTATCAAGGCACATGATTTATTATTAGCAAATCCACAGATTTGAAACTAAATGCGTTTTAACATATATTATTGCACTGTGCCAAAATGTGGACCCAATACACATTATTCCTTATGCATTTGTTTGTTATTATTCTCTTTCATGAATTTCAGTTATGCAGTCAAAAAGCAGAGAAAAATTCATGTAACTGACAACTAAACCCACAACATGAACAGTAAATACTCTGATGTGCAAATTAGGATGAAAATGATCTTGCTAAATTGCTCTTGTATTCCAATAATTTACTGAAAGAAAATAAGACAGGTTCACTTACAATTTGCTGAAGAGACAGGGAATGAGATTATAGATAACATTAATAATGAGTAGTTCAATTAATTTTAGTTCTTCACAAATGGAGATTGCAAAAGGTTAAACTGAGCTGTAGAACATTATTATATCCATGCATTATTGATTAAATAGCAACTGTGAACAAGACGAAGATCTTTGTGTGCAAGGCTCTGTACAAAAGTATCTGTGTTGTCTGTCATATGTAAAATGGAGACAATCTACTATAATAAATACCTATTTCAATGCTATTTTTCTACTGGTCTTGTGCTTTCAGATAATACCATTAATTACTGGTTATTTTCCTGCTACAGTGTCAGAACTCTCAGGCAAAGAAAAAAAAGTGCTTGAAAGTTTAAAGTAAACAGAATAGTTTTTCTTGTATCAACAATTAACCTCTTACCAGTGAAAATCCCACCCTGCCAAAGGCATTCAAAATGCATATTTTAATCCTATTGAACAAGACAAATGTCCATTATCCTATTAGACTACATTTGCAAGTAGAGGAATTTTTGTGTTCAAGGCCAAAGATAATATCAGTGAAGTGGAACCAAATTCTGAAACCTCTGAAAAGCTGGTGCATTTTATTAAAAATCAATTAAGTAATATACTGGCATCCATATAAGGACAAAAAATACGTGTGGAACCAGTCGTTCTTTGTACCATGAAGATTACTTCAGTAAAGAATGAGAGTAACACAGATTTGCATTCACATGCCACCAAGGTCCAAAGGACAATAAAATAAGAGTTGATTTACTGTCTGTGCACAGGCAAGGCGCAATGCCCTGGTATTCTGGATCCCCAAGACGAGGCCTTTTGGGGGTCAAACATCTCTCCTCCCTTCCCTTTCTCTTCTTTCTTTTTTCTTTTCCCTTCCCCTTCACTCCCCTTTTCTTCCTTCTTCTCTCCTCTCCCCTCCCTTCCCTTCTAAATTATTTCAGCCAACACAGAGCATATCTGAAACATGATATTGCTTTTAGATTTATTTAATGAAAAATATTATTTTTAAAGAAATGAAAAATTTGATTCTATTCTATTTTCTTCCATCATTCAGTGGTTCCCCAGCCGGAGGTACATGTAGGCTATTTACTCCTTAAAACAGGCACAGTCTGGAGCACATTTCTCTGCAAAATGCAAAACAGTGCTTCAAATAAAATCAGTATCATTTACCTATTTTGTGGAGCCTGTATCTGCTTCCCAACCATGCTGTGAGGAATTAGGACTTACGTCCGCAGCTCTTAACATTTTATATGTACACTTTTTAACCTAGGAAATTCTCATTTTCTGCTTCATCTTTTTTCTCTCTCTCATTGTGCCTTATAAACTTTTGCAGCAGCACTGCCGTTTCAGCAGATGTCCCAGGACAAAGATGGCACAATGAAATGATGCAGCAGGCCCTTCAGAACGATGAATGTTACTAAACAATTTGTTCACATACATCTCTGTCTATCTGCTTAACTTGGTCTGAGGGTGGGAAATTGACCCAATTTTCTCTTAATTTGTATGCTTCTCGTGCACTGATTCATGCACCATAGAATTTAAATTATCTTCCCTCATACTGGGAGCTAAAATGTAGTCTTATCTGAAAATCTATCTCTTTTTAACGTGTTCATTCATCATGTATACCAATGTACTGTTAAAAAGTCAGCCTAACAACTAAAATGGTTATAATGGACTCATGTCCTGCTATTTTTTGTTATTTGAAGCACTATCCTGGCACCAAAAGCTATCGTGTAAAACCTGAAGCTGCACTTTGTCCACATGCTCCAAAAACCTACTGAAACACAGTGAAAGCTGTAGGGGTCATCCTTAGTCAGATACCAACCTTTCATGAGATGCTGAGTCTCATAGACATTTGGGGAGAGTGCTGATAGAAAGAGAGCTCATATCCATTTCTGATGAACTTCTAGAGCAGAACTATGTGCAGAAAGAAAGATGAGAAGGCAGATGCATTTAATCTTGTAAGGATGCAATCTTGGATTCAAGGACTTCTTGAGGGACAGACTTCAGGAAGGAGTAACTTTTTATAAGAGCAAGTAGTGGTTGGACAAGGGGTAATGGCTTTAAACTGAAAAAAAGGTATACTGATGTCTATACAAGCTTCAAGTTTCCCTCATTTCTGTATGTTCCCATTTGTCACAAATCACTTCACAGCCTTTCATATTGCACAACCCACAAGGATATCTACTTCACAAGGTATTTTCTAGTCTGAAATTAGCTTTCTCAAAGGAACAATTATCAGGGAAAGCAGGGTAAAATAGCAAGGATGTATGGCTACCTGCTTGTTTTCTTTATTTTCAGCTATTTATTTTATTTGTTCATTTTCCGATGGAAAGTGGAGTTAGCACTGGTGAAACCAAAGTTTCACGTTTACAGTGGCCCAACGCAATGTTGCAACAGTTAAGATATGGTAAAAGTAGAGCCATTACACACTGTCTGCATTCAAGAGTCAGTATTTATCATCGTATGAGTGAAGAACAGTAGTTCTTGTCCTGTTTTCACAGTGAATCATTGTCATGGGTTCAGCAGTAGCAGTCATTTTTCTCCTTCTTGGTAGATGGTACAGCACTGTGTTTTTGACTTGTGGCCTGAGAACAGCCCTGATAACACCAATGTTTTTAGTTATGGCGTAGTGAAGTTTGGTCTGGCCAAGGACTTTCGGAGCCTCATGCTCTGCCAGGGAGGAGGGGGAGCCGGGAGGAAGCAGAGACAGG